>OMLM01000205.1:6136-30387 GCA_900302695.1 Helostoma temminkii | reverse complement strand
ACTTATGCAACTAAACTGCAAACACAGTCACATTGTTGTAGGGAACCCTCATTAAAATAATTACAGAAACCAGATTCTATTAACATAATAAAAAACTTTTCAGAGATGTACTCATTACTTGGTTAGGGTTAGGAAAATTGTAGTCAGAAAGAAAAGAAAAAATAATAATTCTGCGCAACTTTCTTTATTATTTTCTTTATTATCATTAAACAAAGCCATGACCTTTCTCTAACTTTAACCTAAGTGCTATTCTTGTTTAAATGCAACCACTCTTAGGACTCTGGACTCAAACTTGCATCTGTAGTGTTAGAGTCAGGAGCACTGGAAACAAACCATCCACTCCAACCACCTTCTTGCAAGTCACTTTCTGTTAATAAATGTTGCACATCATTCAAAACATATGCTGCATAGGAACATAATCCATCTGTTGTTATTGCGTTCACTATAAAAACTTTTCTTGCTTAGTTTTGGACTTTGCCTTGAACCACTGCCTGTTTACTGACTTAATGCTTTAGGTATTGTCTTGCGTCATTCACTGAAGCTACCTCTTCACTCCATCAGTCTGCATTTGTGTCTGGATTTGAATCCTGCACCAAATGTGACACAAACTTTATCTTTAGAAAGCTACTGACATATCAAAAATAATTTCATACTTATCTTCCAAGATCTTCTGGAGCCATTTCAGCACTACCCACAATTTATTTAAAAATATTTCAGCAGGACTGTGCAGCTCTTGTTTTTTCTTTTTACAATGCATTGTGGGAGAATAATGTCCATTAGAACAATTATATGAAAAGAAATATTTAGCTGCTGATTAAATTCTGTTTGGCACTTTTGTTGTGTGAACACACTACATCCAGAAATCTGTGTAGAATCAGTAAATAAGATGGATTTGGGACACTGTGGCAGTCTAATTTGAATAAGACTCCCACTGGCATGTGTTTTACCAGACAGACATGAACACTGGATTCAAGGTCAAGAAAATCCCAAACTGTAAGAGCCCAATTAGTCTGCAACCACACTATTGGCTCGGTGAGACTGTAATGCCAACTGTGAATTTAAAACCAAAAGATAACTTCAAAAGTTTGCTTTTGCTTCTTCTGTTTGTCTGTTAGAGTTAGTTACATAGCTACAGTTTATCACCTGGGGACAGGAATGTATTAGATTTAATGTCAGTTTGTCCAGCAGTTGTCAAGGTATTTCTCTTGGGAAAAGTCAGGCTATCAAGTCATTATGATTCATCCTTAGGGGACCATGAATGCCATGGCAATAATGTGTGTCAGGATATTTCTTTTGACTAAAGTGATGGGTTGAACAGTTTACACTGCCATAAACTGCTTGTGTGACTAAATGTCTTTCTATCATCCTTGAAATAAACCACTTCTGGAAAAAATTAGCATTTTGACAGGGTTACAGACATATGAGAAGCTATAACATGCTCCACGCTGTACCATTAACCATGCTATTCTTGTCAAGGACAAAGTCGGCAGTGTATCTTTAAACTCAACCTTCAGCCACAGTTGAAAAATCAAACTGCCTTGATGTGCGTGTGCCTTAACAACCACAGAGAGTTATACGGTGGAAAACATTTTACAGTCCAATCCTCCGCGATTCCTCTCAACTGAATGCCCAACAAACAAGCAAAGGAAAAGGCTGATGTTCAAAAGCAGCGTAGAGGGATTACTCTTTGCATACTATAGGCTTGTGCTGAGTGCTGACTATGAGATGTAAACTAGCTGCTGTGAGACAAGGACACCACTTTGCAAAGAACCCATCAACAGAGCAATCATCTGGGAGGACCTGAAAGGAGCACAGTGAGATTAAAAGACCTGCTATCAATTTATCAAAGATGCTGCTAAGAGGGAACTTCAACTCTAAAGCAGAAATGGGATATTTTCTGTCTAATGACTCCAATTTATAACAGAGCATGGACAACTCGGAAAGTGAAATCTCAGGAGCAATTATAATGAGCACTTAAAGTTGTACCCTTGTGAATTGTACTTGTTGATGGTGCTAGTGAGTATGCATGAAAACATACTATCTCAAGAGAATTCCAGTCAAAAGAACTACAAAAATCTATATTTTAGTGCTCAAGGACACAGCATTTGTCAAACAGAGTTAAAGTTGGATCTGAAAAGGATAAAATCAATTGAGGCTGAAGGCGAACATGAAAAGCATAATATTGCTCTTCCAACACAGTCAGGACTGAGGCCAACAGCTTTGTCATACAAAGACAAGCACAATATGTCCCTTTGTGTCTGCTTTTTTTATTTTCTCAGACAAATTCAGCAGCAGAATAAAGAAACTCGGTTATGTGTAGTGGTAATTGACCTTTTGGACCCAGCCTGGGTGACTGTCGCAGTTTTTACATAAAATTCCATGAATAATAAGAGCAACCACTCTCTTTTTGACTACAGTACCTTCATCCAGATGGTTTTACCCCTGTTTGCCAATGACAATGACTCATTGCTTCTGTCTTGTGTGTTTTTTTTCCCCACTATTTCTTTATTTTCCTCAGGGGCTTAGGAAGATAAGCTTTTCCAACCCTTCTCTAAATTACAGCATCTTCACAGTGGCGACATCCCCAGCAGAGCCTGAATGTTATCACTCCAGAGCGGCACGAGGAGCTCTCCATTTTAGATCTCTGGAGCTAAACAGTTTTTGTTGCTAACCTTGGGGCCCACTGCACATCAGCGAATAAGAAGAGCCAGCCTAACAGAGCTGCTGTCATGCGCTCAGTGATAACTTCAGCAGTGGCTGGGGGTGTGTGTGTGTGTGTGTGTGTGTGTGTGTGTGTGTGTGTTTCACATCACAGTAGGAAAAAAATGTAAGGGATGGTAATATAACAGAATTTATGTGAGTATGTTTAGAGAATGGTGATCAGGTGTGAGATGGGGGAAATTGCATATACTGACCTGTCATATATATATACAGTGTACTGTATGTCTGCAAAAGTGTGAGTCTGTGGCATGAGTGACTGCACTGTGTGAAGTAATGGAGCAATATGTTTCCCAGGGCGGCATGCACATATATAATAATGGCCATAAAAGTTTATCACAACATGTGACATATACATGGCTTTCTGTCTGTGCAGCAGTGGAGATGTACTGTACATTATTTCTAGTTGTGTTCATTCAAACTCATACAGCAGCCACAGAAGAATCAATAATCTCTGGAACGCCTTGAGGAATTACTGTGACCTCATCTCTGTTCCGTTTTTTGTCAACACTATGTCTCAGAAAAGCCTAGGCAAGCATCCAGTCGAACCCATGGATGATCTGATTAGAACGTGAGTCTGGACAGACATGCATGGAAACTGCAACTTGACGTGAGGTGGTAATTTTCATTTACCACAATGCTTTGCTGTGTGCTGATGTGTCTGCTAACAAGCTTGTAATATCAACTGCAATATGATAATGCATAGTAATGATTTGTTTCTGTTGTCTCTAAATTGATCAGCTGTTGTAAATATAAGTAGTAAAATTAAGTCTTTCTTGACTATATTTATACACCTGAGCCTGATAGCACAAGCATTGAAATATTATACTGCTCAAACACTAATAAAATTAGAGTTAGGTTCTATGAAATTGAATTATGCTAGGGGAAAAGGGGAAAACTGGTATAATTCAGTGTATATGTGTATATTAGTGTAAAGTATATATTTTGCTTTCAACTAACACAATTTAATTTCGTGGAACCTGAAATCTTGAATTTAATTAATAAAAATGAATTTAAGTTAATGTTTGTGAGTACCTCTAATACTACTTTTACCAAATCACAAATCATCTTCATGCTGGTCCCAAAGTCGGGGTTCAAGGTCACTTATGCCAGCTTAAAATCCTGTGGTGCAGTGATGTCAGCGTGTACTCCAGGGTGTGGCAGCTCACAAAGCCATCACATTTGGGTTTGGCTACAAGTGCAACAAAGCATACTGCTGTGTGACATTGCAGTGAAATACTGCTTTCCAGCCTGGTGTTACTTAACATACTAACATATAGTGTGAGAGAAGTCCTGACAGTGAGTGAGATTTTGCATGTCAGCAGCTCTATTGTGACATGGACCTGGGGGTGGAATTATTTTGTCAAGCTGTTACAAAACTATTGGAAGATAGGTATTTTTACATATAATCCAAGTCTTGAGAAAGAGTCATATTTGTGTCTAGACCATTAACACAACCACTGCTGTTGCTACCCTAAAGTCTTTCCTGCATTAGTGCTAATCAGCAGTGGTTAGCATGTTGTAAGATGACACATCACCTTTTTTCCTCACAGGCTGTGAACAATGGAACCCGGGAGCTGTAAATTACTGTAACAGACCAGGGTATTACAGTCACAGTCAACTGGGGTGTGTGATTTGGAGACTAGTGCACTCTGGAAAAAGTGACAACCCATTTTCCTAAGAAGCTACATTTTTTATGTAACTATACAGAACACATCACATATTTATCAGTTTCAAGAAAATAATGCAATATTCAAACAAACCGAGCCATCTTAGCATATAAAATAGTCATATATGTCATCTGCTCTCAGTCTATCAGTCATACTGAACGCTCTGTGTGCAGCAAAGGCCGAGACTCAGAGGCTTTTAAAGTGTAAACATTTGTTGAAATACAGTAGTTTGAGTGGGCTGGGACTTCTGACTATGATGAATGAATTGACAGTGGCCTCTGTGTTCAAAAGTGCAACAATAAGAGCAACAGAGAACTCATGTGGGAGAACAGAACAGGGTCACAGCAAAATTAGAATGCCGGCTCTCTCATGGGCCTATTGAATTTAGAAATCAAAGGATAAAAAAACATTAAGCATAAAGGGGGAAAATGAGATGGAGTTAGCCTTTGTAATGTGACTCACAGTCTAATTTTTACTAATGTGTTTTAAAGTGCTTGTTCATGATAGTAACAAGGGTTTGAGCCACGTCTCAGACACAGTGTCGTCTACACTGATTCAATATTTACTGCAGTAGAAAAATATCTTCCCATTGGCTTCAACTGTTCTCATGTTTCACATTCATAGCTGCTCCTAACTGTGTCCCAGAGGTCATATTGGTCAGTCAGTGGTGACATCTTAATGCTCCGACTACTGTTTCACAAAGGTTGTCTCTAAAGCGCCACAGAGGCCCTGCTCTCAGAGTCCACAGCTCACTTTGATATACTACCAGGAAAAGCCACATCACAAAAGATTCTGAACAGAACACAGCAGAGCCAGGTGAGCGGACACCATCCAGGATGATTATTAGTAAAGTGTTAAGGTGCTGCCCAAAGGCTAAGGACAAAAAGACAGCGTATGTTCCCCATTTCATCTGCATGTATCAGTCACTTATAGTGACTCATATGAAGTGCAGCACACCACTCACCACTCTCCCACCCACTCTTGCACAGAGGGACCTTCTACTCCAACATTTATCACAACAATCAAAAATAGTTATTTTTTCAAATTCGGGTGGACCACCCCCACACTCTGGATGGGTGTTAAGCAGCTAAAAACCTCAAGGTGCAACAAGAAGATAAAGGCAGGTCCATTGTTCCATTTGCCACCACTGTTTAGAGCAATTTGTTCTGCCTAATGAGATTTACTGGAGAAACAATACAATTATACACATTTTACTTGTAATGGTCATTAGGAGGCTGCTGTGAATGGTTTATCCTGGTTAGCAGCTTATGCTAAACATTAATCTAAAATATGTCCAAAATAAATCCTATGTAAAGTAATGAAATTATGAAATTAACAAAGCAGTTGCATTATGTTCAAATACCTAACATGTCTTCCAAAGCTAATGTATTATGAGATTTGTGCTTTTAGAAGATAATAAACTCTATATTGTTAATAATTAATATAATAATGATAAATAATAAGTTTTGCTCACTGTAAGACGTGACACTGTGGCTGGTGGCCAGTAAGACTTTTCGGGTGCCTGCGCCACCCCTAGCTGCCCCTCTGGCCCTGTCCTTGCTCACCTTGCAGTGTCAGACAATCTTTTGGCTGCCTGACAACAAAAGGCATCAGACTGTACGTATGTACTTAAATAAAATGTTATTTCAGGGCTGTTCCTCTCACCAGAGAGTCATTGGTTTTTCTTTTTTCTGTGTTCAAAAGCACAATAATACAAACAACAGAGAACTTGTGGTAATATATGACTAAAGCTTCCCTAACATTAAGTCTATTCCTCTAAAGCTATAAGGTCCTCCTAAGCAGCTGATTTGTACCTGAAGTGTCTGCTTCACTCTGCACACCAGGCCATAGTCACAGGGCATGAATGCAACTCGGTCACAACAGAAGCGAAGATTAAATTCATTAGGGAAATGTCTCTCTGTAATGTGTGGCCATTTAAGACGAGGAAGCACATGAAAATGCCCTGCAGCTGCGCTCCATTCCCAAGTAGTGCTATACACTGTATATTCATTTTCTACAGATCAAACACGTCTGACTGGCTGCATGTTGGCTCCTCCTAGCTTCTGCGTTGGATTTATTTATTTATTTGTTGTGATTTTCACTGTTCGCACTGCTAATTCTGCTGATGAAGGTACAGTAAGTGAAAGGAGCCATAAGGGAGAGTTTTCTGGAAAGGAACCAAGCTCTACCTTTCTTCACATAGCAGACTTGGAGATGAGACACCACGGAGGGTTCAAGGCTAGATCCCAAGTTATTTTCCACTTAATTTTTAAACTTCAATTGCTTTCCATCCAAGCTAGTTCATGTGAAGCAGAACTGAACAGGAATTGATCTTTTCTATTATTTCAGTGTGGAGTTTAATAAAATCCCATCTTCATTCCAACCACCTCTCTCTTATAACTTCCCTTAGAAAACACAAACTTTCTAACGTTCTTTGGGAGCCTTCTGAGCTGCTCCCTAAGGTAAAACTGGCCTACTTCTGAGTGCATCCTCAGCATCCATCTGCCATACCCATAAATTGTGCTTCCAAGCTATTGCAAGTTATCTCATCTGTCATAGCAGGCCTATCAATTTCACAGAGAAGCCTCGACAGAAGGCATTAACCCTCAAGCATCATTCTGGCAGAAACCATTGACAGACAATAACTGCTAGTGATATCAGCATATCAGATGAGCACTGGTGACAGTTCTGCTCTGACTGTCACCGATGAGAAACTAAAGACCTGAATAACAATGAATACGAGCGAAAAGCAGATGAATGAAACAGTTTCTGTTCATGTTGCTCTCTGGTTAAAACAGCATGATTATCTAGCTGAAGGGAACAATAAGTCACATTAGGAGAAACAATACATTAATCTAACAATGTGACAATGTAGAAAAGGTTAGTCATAAGACTGCTTTAAAACTGTGGAATTCTGGGAAGTGATTTTAAAGGTGCTCATCATTTACTGTGTGTTGGAGGATTTACCAGAGATAAAAAACCAAAGCAACCGACGCTGAGTTTCATTTTAATCTCAGCTACAGTTCAACACCTTATATTGCATCTTTAATTGAATTTTAAAAAATACACGCCTTTTGTTAACACAAGAAAAAAAGATGACATCATCATAACCCTGATCGCATCATGGGGGAATTTTTCCAAATTTAAAAAGCTTATCCAGAGACACAGAAGACATCTGTTTTTTTTTTACATTCTGGTAAATGTTAAGATAAAAATGAGCTGCATATGAAAAGTGGTGGAGTGAACCTTTAAACAACTGTGTCCTTTTAAAGAACATGGGTTCATGGGTCCTTCATGAACATCAACAACAATTTTAGTTATTTTACAATAACTAAGTGCTTTTGTTATTGGAATGTACAAACTTTCCTTTTTCCTTTTACAAACTGTACAAAGTTTATACTTAGCTGAGGTCTGGATATGCTAAACATGTTAGCTTCTTCTTCACACATCCAGCAGTCACTCAAAAATATTATTTATTTCTTATTTATTACTAATTTATATGTTTGTTTCCATTTGATGTCCAATAGTCGATCTCTTGCAACTCTGTTTTTGGTCTCTACCAATACTCAGAGCGAAATCTGACTGTTTAGCTGCTAAATGCTCTTCTGTGTTTACCAGCTGGTCGCTGACTGTTTGGTAATAAGTGTTGAGAGGGTTATTTTTTTCCATTAGTCTATGAGAGAGTGTGAGTAACCAACTGAAGCAAGCAATTTAAATGTGGGTATTTCTGGCCCAGATGCAGCACTGCTAGCCTTCCTTTACACTGATCAAAGTATATGTAAGCCTGATGTGGCCCACATGTAAAATAGCAATTATAGAACCAATATCCAAAATCAAATGTGGAATCACATTTGGCAAAAATGTGGCTCAGTGGGTTTGTTTCATTTGTTCTTGGCCAACATGTGGCCATGCTGTGGCCCGCTTGTGGCCCAGATCTGGTGAAGAAGAGCAGACCGTCCATGTGCCATGATCCCATGCTGTATGTGGACCAGATGAGAGTGACAAACTGATTGGGTGTGGGCCAAATCTGGGCCAAAGCAATTTTGCTATTGTCATATTGTTTTTTCATTGTTACTTTATATCATGCAACTTTATTACAACATCATGCAATGTTATTATAACACTATCACATAATTGTGCCATATGAGTTTTAAAAGTAGGTGTGTACTTAGATGTGTCCAAAGACTGACTCAATGATAATAAATAATTGGATATACTATAGAGTCATTTAGCGTCACAGTAACTCTGCTTTCATGAATCTAACACTGTCAGATCTCTTCACTAAACAGAGGATTGTGCTGAGAAAAACCTCCACACTCTACGTTCTTGAGACAAATCCTTCCCAGTGTGGTTCTGAGGAGAATAACAGCCATTCAAATGTCGATAAAAGCCCCACTGTTGGGAGCGACAACGCTCCCTCCTCCTGCAGTGTTACACTTCTGTGCTCTGTCCGTGGTGCTGAACAGCGCTCACTGACCCCGCAGCCTCCGGACTCGGATTTATTTTATAGGGATCCCGCAACTGCCCCGTTAATACTTGTCATCCACCAGAGGGTGGTGATTACAGTGGGTGGTGGCGTTACATTACTGCCCACAGTGCCTCATGGCGGCCATCGATCCCTTAACCAGACACACACACACACACACACACACACACACACACACAGAGAAAAGCCTCGTTTTCTCCAGATGTGAAGATTAGTTTAGTAACATGCTCGCGCGTAACGGACGACATATAACCCTTAAACACAAAAGCGCGTGCACACACACAGCAACTTAAACAGAGTTTATTACCGTCTCAGCCTGGTGTAATCACAAGGGAACATTTCGGAACCTTTCCCTCCCTCTCTCTGTCCAACTGTCTTTCACACACACACACACACACACACACACGAGCCGCGCGTGTTTGTGCACACTCAGGATTAGTATGAGCGGGGCATAACTATCCAGCCTCTGAGCTTTCTCCATGTCCATGCCATGCAGCAACCTTCTTCTCACACACACATATGTATTTATATATATATCAATAAAAGACAGTAATGCACGATAACAGTCAAGTAGCCAGCTCCACTGCCCTGAACACATCTCCACCGAGCAGGTTACTTTCTGCGTCCAGCAGTGTGTGAGACACCCTCCAGTCCTCCGATTCACAGCTTGTGGATCGTTAGTGACAACATGAGAAAATATTTTGCATGGGATCAAAATAGGTGCAGTAGGAATTTGCTGCAGACCCAGTTGGAGGTGAACTCCAATCATCACAATGCCACATAAAGACGGAGAGCATCGTCCTAAAGTACAAACTGTCCGAACTCTCGCATGTATCAGAGAATAAAGGTTATTTCTTACCTTTAGGGACGGTGAAGTATCCATTGTGCGCCACCGCAGGCTCTACACAGTGTATTCAGTTTCCCTGCTTCCAGGCTACAGCCGCTCCCTTCCCATTCACCCACTAATTCCAGGAGACGAACAGCAGAACCAGCAGCCCGCCGTGCCTCATATCGCTTCTTCTCTCGCGCTTCTCCTTGACTAATCTTTCCACCAGCAGATGCTCGAGAAAACCTGCGCTTTTGCCGGGAGCCAAGCTGCGACAAGGAGCTTCACATAATATTTGTAGTTCCTCTTTCAAGTAAAAATAACCAGCTCGCTGCTGTGTGGGTTCATCTATGTATTTCCAGACGGATGCTTTCAGAAAGTGTTGCTACATGGCACAGGCGTTTTTTCTGTCCTCTCCCCGCGGTTCAGTAGTTAGCCTGCTTGTCAGGAACAACACACTATGTCCTTGTAATTGCTTGTTTCTCTTAGGCTCCGAAATATTCATCCAAGTCGAAAGTTTAAACAAAAAGGGGGAAACGGTACATCCACTAGAAAGTTTTCCTTTGCTTTGAATGATTTAGGAGTGATTTGTTCGTCCAGGAGCGAGCAGAAAGAAAGGTGCGACCCTAGGTGTGAAGTCTCTGCGCTAGAAAGACTGCAGTGGAGCGGCGGATAACCCTAGATGGCACAAACACCATGAAGTATCGCAGAGCCCACCGGGAGACGAGGCACAAGGGGCAGAGACAGGCAGGTCAGACACAACTGTAGCGCGTTTACGCAAACACAAACCGAAGCGAGATTGCAGCGGTGATTATGCGTAAAGTGCCACTTTGGCACGGTCTGCGACGGGGAACGTGTTGTCTGCAGGGGATTAAGGACCGACCACGGATTAGTGTCTGCTTAGAGGTGTTTAGCGTTCACAGCAACAAAGTAGCCTATCAGGGTTGCGGGTAATCTGGGTTTTATGTGCTTGTCAGTCCTTTGAAAATGAAGTTATGCGGCGCGCTGTTCCCCGCTGCAGGAGGTTATCTAGAAGCGTTCTTGTTTAACTGTTGGGTGCATCCTGTCTGACCTTCACATATCTGAAGGGTTCACTTTGTGTTTGGAACATTTCACAGTAAGGTGCACACATCCTGAGGACTGAATGAATAAGGAGCCAATGAAGAATGAGCTCCAGTGAATGATAATGATAATAGGATGTAGATCATAAAGTGACTTTTAAGCTGTTGCTGCTGCATTTCTATATCTAAAATAATATACTGTTCAAACGGCTGTATTAGAAATTAGACTAAAAAGAGAAAATGAATCAATGTTGTACACATGAATTACAAAATTCAACCGGTGCTTTCTTCAAGACTTAACTCTGAGTCAGCCTGTAAACAGCCACTAACAGTGTCCATTAGTCACATATTACTTGCTGTTACTACAAATGTAGGATCATGAATGGGGAAGACAGAGATTTATACATTTTTGACAAAGACTTTATGAATACATTATAGTAAAACTATTTTTATTTACAGCTAGCACACACAGCATTCTCAATACTAAACTGATGTATAAGAAATAAATAGACAGAAAACAACAATCAATACATCAAATTAAACATCAAATGCAGATTTCTGTTGAACTGAATGAAGTAATGTCCTAACATTCATAAGTAAAGCAGTAAATACCTGCACTGTTAAGGTTACTGTCAGGTTAAACTTTACTATGACTGCAGATCCATGTTTAATTCTGGTGTTTAGTATTAAACATCTCTGCAGGTTTTACACATTTTCACTTACAGCTACAATATGCAACTTTTGGGAATCAAGCTGGTTGTAGCACGAAACTCAAAATCAATCCACCCTGGGTGTCAACGCCCCTGGAGTCTCATAGATACAACCAATGCACCCTTTTGCATCATGATACTTTGACCTTCTCTAACTGGCTAGAAAGGGCCAACTCGTTTAAAAACCAATTCCCAGTGATGTTCTGTGAGGAGGCTTTGAGAGCACCTCACTACATGAAGGTAAGTTATGGAGCATATCTCTACCAAACATATTTATATTTGCCTAGATAGGCTTGTTTACTGTGGAATTTAGAAACACCTAATAAGGCAACAGGAGAGGTTGATGGCTGGAAGCAGACTGATAACTGGCTGGGGTTTGGCTCTCGGCTGGCAGCAGCAGTTCTGTGTGGATGTGGCTGTACTAGCACTGTCCAGAACATATTTTCCATAGCATTTCATTCATTTAAGTGAAAGTGGAGTTAAGAGTTGTTTTCATTATAACATCAATTCTCACTGAACTTTAACATTTGGTAAGTAAGTATGTTGTCTTTGTCCTGGTTCTGATTCCTTTTGGTTTCAAACAGAATGACTGCTGAACATAATGCAAGATCATTTTTCTTCTTAGTGTTCTCGACAAAGATTCCTGGCAGCTGTCCTGTAGCTGCTGGACTCTGTGGGTGGAGTGGAAGTCTCTCCCTCCTCTTCTCCTTCCTTTTCTTTGCTTTCCCTTTGTTTGCTATCGACGCAGACAGTGGGAGACGTAGCTGCTGTGTCTCTCTTGCCCACTGTGCCATTGATCCATGTTTAGATCCTTTCAGATCTTTTTAAACCCATTCACAGGGCTAAAATGTCTAATTATTTCCATTAGTGAAAATATTGTTAAAGGAGATGTTATCAGTTTTTATAAATAGGCAAAGATTTAAGTCTTATATAGTGTGTAAAAGCTACAGTGGTTAAAGGTTACACAGCAGCTTTGAAAGTTGTTTTACATGTCCAATTAAAGAAGCTCCAGAAACAATGCAGTTACTGGTGGAAGGACACAATGTTCATATAATCTGTGTCCACAGGAAACAGGCAGTCTTTCAAACTCTGTGCTAATTTCTCAATGCTTTACGAGACGAGTGAAAAGGCTAATAAACCCGAATGTATCTTGTTTCACTTTGACACATGCTGTAGCTGCTGTGACTCTTGTGCACGACCTCTGAGCTACAGAGAAGTGATTATAATAATGATTCCAAACAAGGCTTTTAGCTGAAGTTAAATTACAGTAAAAGTGCTGTAAGTGGGCTCTACGTGTCTCCATGTAAATGGAACTGGAGACCAGGGCTGTTTCATTTCAGTACCAAACTGTCAAAACACAATTTGCTAAGAGAGATAGTGGATCAAAATAAAGCAAAATGCCTTGTGGAGAAAATGTTAAAGGACATGAAAACAAGACCAGACAGCAAACGAGATGCAATCAATTTTCTCGTATGTGCTCAACAGCAAACATGACAACACTGTGGCAATGAAGGCAACAAAACAAAAAGAAGGGTGTAATGAGACAGACAAATGCAGTATCAGTAAGTGGGCAGCAGAGACAGCCAGTGATTATGGATCTCAGTAGGTAGACAGAGATACAAATGGAGGCAGGATGGAGGAGTCCAACAGCAGAGATGGAAGCTGATCAGAGAACCCATCACACTGTCATTCAGTCTTTAAAGCACTCTTTGACCTTAAAGCTTGGCTTACGACTTCATGTTATACTTCCAGTCTGATAAGAACATGCTGCAAACTTAACAACCATGCTGCATTGCCACTTTAGAAGTAAAAGGAAGTGCCTGGTATATGCTAGTTCTTTCACTACCCACAAATTCTATTAGAAAGATTAAAAGCAGCAACAACTATAGACATATACGCATTGAAATGTAAGAGTAATTGGCTGATAATGCCGCAGGTCTTCACTGCTTGTGGGACAGCAATACAAATTCACAGGCTGTGCTAACAATGTTACCCAAGCAACTTCAGATGTTCAGGGAAGGTTTCTATCTATTTTTAGTATCAAGTTCAGTAAGTCGCAGTGTTTACCTGTGAAAACAGTCTTCAGCAAATGCACTGTTTATTGGTAATAACATTGTACATTTATACTATGTAGTAATTGTAATCATGATAACCAAGTTAGAAAGGCTTCATGGAGTGCACACCTCTACTAAGGCACCACACTCCCCAAACAGAAAGATGCCAAAGACAAAAAATGTTTTCACAAATTGTCTGAAACCTCGACACACGGGACTAAACAAGGAAGTTTATTTTCAAATGTTATGGTAAAAGCTATTACAATAAATGTGAAACAACAGCAGCCAAAGAATGGACCCTGTGAAACACCAGTCTGTCACACTGTGACTTAGACCCACTTTATTTTCCTGTTGCTGCTAATGCAAACTCTTTTCTGTTGGAGCAACTGTTGTTTGCCTTTGTGGCTTCTTGTATAAGAAACCACTTCCAGAAGCTCAAACATGCATAAACTCTCTAATTTCCTGAACAAATGTGTAAGAATTATATTTAACATGGAAGTGATTTGACTTAATTAGTGTAAGCAAGAACAGCAAAGGGAAACGCAATAGGGAGTGTGACACTGCAATGCTGTTGTACTGATGAAATTAGCACTGTTGTGTTGTGACCAGTTTTTTTAAAAATGTATGTGATTAGTAGCAACAAATTAGCTGGGGCAGAGTTCTACAGCATGGTTAGAGTCACAGAAATGAAGTAATAAAATACTAACTAATTAACTAATAAAATACTTTTTATAGTATTTGTTGGTGAGAAAAAAGTAAAATATTTATTTTATTTAACCTGGTAAAATGCCACTGAGCATAACAACATTTTTTTTATCTAGTCAAGATGACGCCAGCAATGTTTCCAAGAAGAACATGAGACGTGAACTATACAAAATACGCTCGTAAGACAGAAGCATAGCTGTGCCAAAGAAGCTACTATATTCTTCTAACTGTAATGCTAAATAATTTAATAATTCCTCTGTTTGTATGCTAGAAACAGACAGCAGGTGTGACACAGACAATAACACAGACTAACACCAGTGTTATTATGTGACTTGTTTAGAAAATGTTTTAACTATAAAAAAATATATATCTGATGTATGTGTGATGGTTACAATTACAATACAATACAGTGTGTTCATCTGAATTATATGGGTCACTTAAAGCAATACACAATTTAAGTGTTAAGACCAGTGTCTTTGGCAGCTTTGCACCCTAAGTCATTAATATAAGCTGATGTCTGGGATCTGATCACAGTTTAGTGGAGAAGTAAGATGTAAAATCAGACCATGTACACCAGGAGTGCAGTTCCTCATCTGCCATCAGCCTCCTCCTATCCCACAACTACAATCTTACCTGCTACCCATTAAGTTTAACTTCAGTTTAGTTTAGTTTGTATCTAAAAATAATGTAATAATTGTCTGCTCCATTGTCTCGTACCATTATTCCCTTTTGTCATAGTGGTTTTACTGAATTAACTTTGTGTGCACCTTTAGTCAGGTTCACACAGTGAGCAGGATTCACCAACCTTTCCTACCCTGGAGCTTTTGAGATTTTACAGCACTCGCCTTGTAACCTTTTATTTGACTTATTACATTTGACTTTTATAAACTTAAAGAGTATTTTCTTTTTTACTTTCAGTCATTCTCACTGGGTGGTTTGTAAGTTACTTTCTGTTATGGTGAAGAGGTTAAAAAAAATCTGCATCTTAGTCTTCCCACTGTGTCATTGTCCTCAATGCTTCAAAGCAGTTTGACAGTGTTACATAACAGTGTCCATATCCTGCATAGCATTGTTGTAGGGTGAAGACCATCAAGTCCAGTTTGTTTGTATTTCATTTGCTATTGATCTCATGTCTTCAAAAAAGTCAATTGAATGTCTGTGACCCGCTGACATACTGGCCACCTTGAGGATGAGGTAACCAAATAAACCACTTAACCACACGCTTTTTAAAAAAAAGCTGCGACTTAAAGGTATGACTAATTTTATGGTCACAACAGCAAATCTTGTTAATTCACAATCACTCAGATGACCTTTCATGAAGTGTGTAAAATTAGCTGGACGTGATTGATGTTCACTGCATGCTTATCATGATCAGGAGACGATAATTAATGGAAACATGTAATGTAATTGTTATCTATTTGTAATGATGTATGATCACAGTTGTCAAAGATTACATCTAATAATGTTTGGTGCTTAGCCAGTATTGTGATGTCACACACTGACCTTCCTATGCCTCATTATGTAGATAACGAAGGTATTTCCTTTAATAAGCTGTTGATTCTAGATCATTTTAATGTGAGGGAATTGAAATGCTAACATATTTTATAATCAAAGCTTTCTCCGGCTATTTAATGAAAATGAGTCCCTCCATATTAACATAAATAGAAATTATTATACTTAACATCAAATATTAGGCATATTAAACCTGAGGGGGAAGTGGTGTTACATCAGAACACAGTTTACTGTGTGAGGTGATCGTTTGAACTGTCATCAAGCAGCTATTTTTATAAGAAGATTAGATGCGTCAGGATGTGTCAGATTTAGTTTTGGTCGTGACTGAGTGATTTATGACATTGGAAGTCTTCTTCTCGGTATTTCAAGATCAGTGATGGAAGAAGTCTTGATGTAATATTATTTGTTAAATTATATCCTGGCCTATCATTGGGCCCCACAGTGAATCAGACCATAGCATGCACTGCTGGGCCCAATACAGATGACACAATTTAGATACTGCTACAACATCTTTAAACTGACCTGACATCCTGTAGAACTGCCTCTAACCTGTACCATTACTCAATCAAATAGTAAATACTGCAGCCTCATATCTGCATTGTGCCTGCCAAGGCTAAGCTGATGTGACTGGCTCCACTGGCTTAGGGCTACTATCTGAAAGCCAGGGCAGGGTGTGTGTGTGGAAGTGCTGTGGGTCTATAAGGTCATCAGGCAAACACCTTCTCAGTGCTTGATATAGTTGGGTCTGTCACGCCCTGATCTGTACAGCCTACCTAATGTGTTCTACACATGTACTCAGAGGCTATTTACTGCAGTGCTGCCATCAGTTAGCTCCCACCATAACAGCAACTGTCTACCCTGGTTCATAATTTTTTCTACACACAAACATATGAATACACAGTCAGTCAGTGTCTCAACATACCTAGTGGTATGACATTCACACTTCATTTCTACATATCTGTAATTTTATAATGTGTTTATTGTATAGTTACTTTGCACGTGCACAGAACAAAGCAGGTGGCCTGTACAATGTTCCACCAGATCCAATCACCAAACCAACCAACAACTAAATCTGATCCAAATTAGAGACTAAAATGTGCACGCAGTCTCACCACACCTGGTGTGTTTCCCATTGTTTCTGGCAAGAAAGAGTTTTCAGGGGGGATTTCTGATTAATAAGTATTTTAAACAAAATTTAAGGTTGAGGTGGTTTATGTGTTTTGGATTTTTGGCAAACTGAAATGTTGCAATATGATAGTGTCAGCAAATTTGGTACCTCCATCTCATTTTCTCTCTAAAAGATGGAGCATACCTCATCAATTTTATTATCTTATGCCAATAATAGATCTCTCACACATCATCTTTCGTCCACATGAGCAATTACTGAAGCACTGCAGTAATTGACACAAAATGATGAATTAACCGACCAGATGACAGTCTGTGCTGAAATCAGTCGCTCACTCAATGTGCCACCCAGGGGAGACACAGAGACATCCGTCTTCTCGTGACAGTTTTTTACGTATTTACCAATCACTGACCACTTAATGCCTGGGGAAAATGTGCTCATTCGCTTTAAAGTGATGAACAGAAATGCACTTTGACATATAAATTATACATGTCAAAACAATACAAGTCCCTGAAGTGTTTCTAAGCATGTCCTGCTTGGGTATAGTTATTGTAAAACCCTGTGTTATTGTGTGCATCTGCCTTATTTCTCTCAAACAGTTCTGCTTTGTGATTGGTGTAGATTGAGTAAGGGGAATCAGTACAGGATGTGAACCTTTACCTGGAGTCACATTTTATTTAGCTTCATGAAATACTCAGAGAACAAGGTGAAACACTTCACATATGTTGCTAGAATCTTGCAGGGTAGGTAAAAGTCACAGTGACAAAGGTATCGCTGCATAGAGCAGGAATAACCTGTTTGGTGGTCAAAGTGTATAACTATGAACTTATGAGCTATAGGTACAGATGTCTGTGCCAGCTGTTGTTTTATAGTTCCACATTCAGATTTCAGTAGTCTGAAGACAATGGATGAAGGGGAAACTGGAGAACTAATAGAGTGACTGAAGCTGTGAGAGAGAAAACTTTCAGAATGTTACAAAAATATGATGGAGCATGTATCTTTGTCCGAACTGGTTTCAAGGTTACAAACAGTTTTTTGTTTAGAATTCCTTACATCTGAAGCCACACTTTGACACACATCTGTCAGCTCTACATACAGAACTCCAGAGAGAAACAGCAGCTGGTAGCTGTGAAAATGCAGACATAATAAACAGGCAATTAGCTGCTGGAAATGGCAGCACAGTTTTAAAGGTCTCCTATTATAGTCACTTTTTTACATTTATCTTTTTAGCTCTTGGGTCTTTGCAGACATTTTTGCAGACAATTCTCCAGTTTCCCCTTCATCCATTTTCTTCAGACTACTGAAATCTGAACGTGGAACTTTAAAACAACAGCTGGCACAGACATCTGTACCTATAGCTCATCAATTCATAGTTATACACTTTGACCACCAGCAAAACAGTTATTCCTGCTCTATGCAGCGATACCTTTGTCACTGTGACACTACCGCTGCCCTGCAAGATTGAAGCTAAATATGTGAAGTGTTTCACCTTGTTCTCTGAGTATTTCATGAAGCTCACTAAAATGTAGCTTCAGGTAAAGGTTCACATTCTGTACTGATTCCTGTACTGACTCAATCTATACCAATCACAAAGCAGAACCAAAATAAGGCAGATGCACACAATAACACAGGGTTTTACAATAACTATACAAAGCAGGACATTCTTGAATAACACTTCAGGGACTTGTATTGTTTTGACATGTATAATTTATATGTCAAAGTGCATTTCTGTTCATCACTTTAAAGCAAATTAGGGTGGGTTAGCAGTGGACTCCCTGTTTTTTTTTTTTCTGTTTGGTAGAATAAAATCTGGATTCTCCACCTTGCCCACTTATATTAGGTGACACAGCCTGCTTGTTGCGAGCACTCAATGCTTGTCAGTGTCTCTCTACAAACATCAGAAAACAGTAGAAGCAGAATCTGAATGGATTTATTTGTTTCTTCTGGATGGGTCCTCACAGAGGAGGACAGACACAGACGTCTCTTTACTGTCTCAATGAAGGCCTGTACAGTGCTGCTGGATTCACTTCAAAACTGGAGCTCAAAGATTTTTAGTTACCTAAAAATGGGTGTACTTTGAAGTTTGAAGCTGTAAGTGTTACCTTTTTAAAGTATTTGTCTTTTTTTGTTACTGGGTTAGCTGGGACCTGTGTGTGTGTGTGGAAGTAAGAGAAATTGTCACTAGTTTCACAGCAGAACTGTCTATGGTTGACTAAAGGATGTGTCAAACCAGTGAGGGTCAATACTACACCTTTTTAACCTCCGAGACAATCACTGCTAAAGGAGCAGCTATAGTCACAAACCTCTCAAACTGACTACTTATTATCAGAATGACAATGGATTCATGATGACTGATCCAGTATCATTTGGAAAGTCTAGACAAGCCATAGGTTTTTTTTTATTTTATCCCTGTTTGTGTTAGTTGGGAATTGAGCAGCGCTGGAGGAGGCCACTAGTGCACATGTTCTGTGGGCCAAAAATTCTGGGCACATGTTCAATGGGCCGAAGTGTGAGGATCAGCCATCTAATATTTATATTAGGTGACTATATTATTTTTAGCCAGTGTCCCACTGATCTTTTTTCATAGAAATGAAAGGGAGCCATATTTTTAATCCAGCATCCAGTTCTTACAATACATCCATAGGTTCAGCACACAGCCCCCTATAAACAAGTAAACAAAAACCCATCAGCCTCAGAGAAATTGCTGACAATAACATTATCTACATTATCAAGGAAGAGCTGGAGGAGGTGTCTAGGGAGAGGGAAGTCTGGGCATCTCTACTTAAGCTGCTTCCCCCGCGACCCGGCCCCGGATAAGCGGAAGAAGATGAGATGAGATGAGATGAGACATTATCAGTGATTTAGTGTTAACACACACATTAGTACGATAAATTTAGCAAATTCAACAGGAGATATACACCATATATTGTTTAATTTGGTAATGAACTGTTACAAATATATATAGTAGCTAATAGTTAGCTGCAGTGCTAGGACTGACCTCTAATCTCAACCTAAATAGACAATGTGTTTGGTGTTACAATTCTGCATTCTGCTTCACTTTATTTAGGACAAGGGGTTTGACCAGGTCACTACATGCAAAAAGCTAATTATACATTATAGGTATCCTTTTAATATCCTTCTTGCTATGTATATTAAACATTTATAACCCATTACTTTTTTTAATCACATAATTTACAGTTGAACTCTATGCTGATTCCTCTATTAGCTCTCCACCATTCTGCTTCTGATTAACAGTAGTGGTACAATATGACACAAGTCTTTTGACACTGCTATATAATTCCTGCAATCTTCAGAAAACACATGAGGTGTAATTATCATTGTTGCTAAAAAGCAAAGCAGTTGGAAACCTGTAAAGTATATAATAAAAAGTAAAGTATAATAAAAAAGCACAACTTTAACTCAATTTGTGTTTTGGAATTATCAGTTAATCTGCACTATGTTTTCCAAACCACACAAGAGTACATGAGTAAACTAGACTGATTGCTTGTGGGTGGATTTTCTAGTGATCAGCACAAACATGTTACTGTACATAGCTTGAAAATACAAGAATATTGCTTTACCAATATGCTTCATAATCACTAGGTGCAAGACTATTAGGAGAGAACAACAAAGCTAACTGTGCCCCTAAAGGCATAGCTTGGAGAGATTAAGTGAAAAAAAGTTTATGTAATTATCTTTCTACTGCAGTCTCCATGAAAGATACTTTTAAAGCTGCTGTCGCATTATCACTTAGACATTTGTCCACATAAGCAAATTTTCAATAGTGCTCCTGATTTGCAGGAAAGTACAATAGAATGTTTTCAGCATTTTTGGAAAAAAATGTAATTTCCTTCTCGCAGATGGCAATTACTACCACAGGTCTGAATGCTGACAGGGCACTGTGCATTGGCTGGACTGTAAGCTGCAACTACGGTACATCTTTGTATAAGAATTATGGTATAGCTCCATGTGGAACATGTGAAGGCTGATGAACTGTTGTGGTGCAGGAGAGATAAACCTCATTATTCAGATGCAGATGTACTGTGAAAAGCCAGTGAAACATTTTGTCAACACACGTGTGCTCGCCAGATAAGGAAAAATGTGGGACTGTATTGTAATTTACATTATAGTTATAGTGGCAGGTGGTTTCTTATCATCCATAAAAACATATGACCATGAAAATCCATCAGTTATTTGATGAAGAGTCCCCCCTTACAGTGCATGTCATTCCACCTGGCTGTCATCCAAATAGCCCTCTAAACTAAATGTTTGTCATTTGTCATCCAAATCCAACACACAGGTGTTCTACGATTTGGTGTAAGAAGAGCAAGACTCATGTATAAGTGCTGCATCGTTCCTTTATGGTTAACAATTCATCTGTCCTAAAGTATGTTCGGTTTGCTCAGGTTTAAAGGAAAGACTGGAGTCGAGGTTAAATGGCTGCTGGTTGGAACACAAAACAAACATGTTAGAAAACGTTTGTGGGCTTCAGTTTATTAGCTATACCAGTGTATCTGAAAGGGTCATGAAGGTGGCTGAATTCTATCCTAGCTGACATTAGTAGACTACCATAATTCATGCTAAAATTCAGAGTTGCCACTACAACAGTATCTAGCTGAGGGAAAACAAGCATGAGAAGATTATGCAAACACCTCACAGAAATGCCAGGAAGTTTGAACCTGGAGAGTACTAAGAGAGAGTACTAACCACCTGCTCCACGTGCCTAGTTTTTACTTTTCACAAATAAAAGCTGTACACATTAACTCTCCTTGTAGTTCAATTTTAATCTTTTAGAGTCTAAGTAACTACTTGGGTACACTTGAACTTGGTTACACTGCAAGTATAACCAATTTTGCAGTTAAACTGATTGAGGAAAATGAGCTGAGGTAGCTAAAAGCTCTTTTACAGTGCTGCTACTGACAAGTGCAGTGAGTACAGTAAAGTTGGGAGCCATAAAACCAACACAATCAGATGCTGAACAGCCTTGTAAAGTGGATGGAGCTACAGAGTTGGGTAATTTGTCAAAACGAGTCGCCCCATTTTCATTTAACATAAAAAATATTGATCAGTGTAGCTTTAAGGTTAGAAAGAGAGATCTATGTCATAACAGAGAAAACACTGCTGACTGTGGGAAGAAAATTATAAATCAGCTGTGGTCTCCTGTGTCCTGTGTCAGCCTCCTCTCATAGTTTTTGCAGCACTAGCAAAAATGTGAAGGTATTTCCACCTCAGTCTCTGACACACTGACATTAAAATTCCAATGATTGTAAGAGGATCAGTTTTAGGTAAATTGTACCT
The DNA here is from genome assembly GCA_900302695.1 of Helostoma temminkii. Classification (NCBI taxonomy): domain Eukaryota; kingdom Metazoa; phylum Chordata; class Actinopteri; order Anabantiformes; family Helostomatidae; genus Helostoma; species Helostoma temminkii. The sequence continues at coordinate 8,221 of OMLM01000205.1, read as the reverse complement.
CTCATCCCCAGAAAAACTAAAGATATCATGAAAAACATCAAATCTCAAGCCACTCTACTATTGCATGGATGAATGAGAAATTTTCAATATCATCACAATAACCATATCAATCACACTGTTTGTGGTTGATAAGCAGCTTGAGACATAACCAGTTGTAGCACTGGTCCCGTTTTCTATCCATGTGATTTCTCTACCACTATACTCGTGTTCAGGGTCACTGAGAGGTCTTGTGTCTATGCCAGCACGCACTGAAGGCAGAGTGTACACGTGGACATAAAACACCCCTGACATAAGACTAACAAATAGGCAAACTAATTTTCACCTAGAGGTTGTTTAAATTGCACATCTCTCTGTTGTCTAAGGAAACTGGTGCACCCATGAGCCAAAATGATTAGTGGACACACTACTTACACATGAACAATGATTATACCTACCATTATCTTGCTGTCTCATGCCCTGCCTTTACCTAGCTTGTCTGCCTGTCTTTCCCTGCCCCTCTTCTAAGCCTCTTCCCTTCATAAACAGAGAGTGACTGACAAGTCCTGCCTATTAAACACCCGAACAGTGATGACATTTAAGCTCCAGATCAATATATAATTGCCAGCAATTTAATTACCTATTCACGCAGAGAATAAGCTGCTTTCTCTTTTCTTTTCTTAAAGCAACCAATAAGCACGCCTTATGTGTAACAACTGGAGAGGAACATTCAAAGCCAATTATGAACTCATTTCCTACAGTGCTGTTAAAAAAAGTATTTGCCGCCTTCCTTATTTTCATATATATTTTTTGCATATTTGTCACACAAATGATTCAGATCACCAAACATATTTCAATGTTGCACAAAGACAACTTGAGTAAATACAAAATGTAGCTTTTAGATGATGATTTAATTTATCAAGGGAAAAAATCTGTCCAAACCTGCCTGAACCTACTTGAAAAAGAAATTACTCCCTAAACCTAATAAGTGGCTGTGTCATTGCTGGAGCCAACAGCTGCAATTAGGCGTTAGTGATAACTGGCAATGAGTCTTTCACATCGCTGTTGAGGAAGTTTGGCCTACTCTTCCTTACAGAATTGTTTTAATTCATCCACTTGCTGGTGTGTTTCGGATATTGTACTGCTACATAAGCTAAGTGTAACTAATGGCCGGACAGCCTCCTTCAGAATTTTCTGGTAGAGCTCAGAGGTCATGGTTTTATCAGTTATGACAATTGGTCCATGTCCTGAAGCTGCAAAGCAGCCCCAGACCATCACACTACCACCATGTTTGACTGTTGATATAATGTTCTCTTTATGAAATGCTGTGTTAGTTTTATGCCAGATGTAATGGGACACACACCTGCTGGGAGAAGGCAATTATTTTTTTTTACACAGGGATTGGAAGGTTTGGAAAGCTTTTTCTCCCCTTAATAAAAAATAGCGATTGTCCCCACTAAGTCTGCCAGAAACCTCGGGGTCATCACTGACGACCAGCTGAGCTTTACATACCTTATCTATCCTCTGTCTCTAGGGCATGCAGAGAGGTCAAACCCTACCTTCCTGAGTATGCAACCCAACCGATGTGCAGGCGCTGGTCATATCCTGTCTCAATTACTGTAATGCCCTGTTGATGGGGGTTACTGGCATGGGCAGCAAACGCAGCAGCAAGTTTAATTTTTAATCAGCCAAAAAGGACACATGTCACACCACTCATTAGGTCTCTAGAGTGGCTTTTTCGCAACTTTCTTTGCACTACAAAAAATGCACTTACATTAAAATAATTTAAAAAAGAAAAAAAAAATGTTCTTGTACTTACATCCATTGAAACCGATACACTTTTTCTGATAATGCTTTGCTTTAACGCTTCTTCAACGCAAGATTTTTGCTTACCTTGTACCTCACTGGTCGCTTTGGATAAAAGCGTCTGCCAAATGATTAAGCATAAATGTTAATGAAATAATAATAAATTAAATCATCATTTTGTATTTGATCGGGTTATCTTTGTGTAATATTAAAATTTGTTTAATGATCTGAAATTACTTAAGTGTGACAAATATTCAAAAAAATCACAGCACTGTATATTTGCATCTTCTATTGTACAGAATC
>OMLM01000204.1:46994-65964 GCA_900302695.1 Helostoma temminkii | reverse complement strand
CACTTTAGCCGCACTAGGTGACAGTGGACAGGTTGTACAGGCTGGCAACTGCACACTAGAGACATACAGCTCCTTGGCCAGGGATACCTACAGAAAGGTAGAGAGAGAGAGAGAGAGAGAGAGAGAGAGAGAATAAACACAACTACAGGGGAGAAGAGACACAAAGTTAATGTCATGCAATGGTGGCAAATAAGTGAATAGAGGGATGAGAGGAGAATAGAGGAGCCCAGCTGCATTATGAGAGCAGTGAAGGGGTTTGCTTGGATAATATGTTACTATGAGGTCTTTTAGATATGGTGCTTGATCATTAAGTGCTTTATATGTGAGGAGAAGGATTTTAAATTCTATTGTAAATTTTACTTGTGTGTGGCGTTTGTGTTTGAGGTAGTGGGTGCTAATTGAAGATGGTAGATTAACTATTAACTGATTTGTTGCTGAAACCTTTTCAAATGACAGATGACAGAAGCTCTTTTTTCAGAAGTAACTAATCCTGGGCCTCTTCATCCTGATTGGTATCTTTGTAGAAGCTGAATTAATTAATTTATTTTATTTATAACAGCATTTAGACAAAGTTTTTAAATATATAACTTATCAGACATGCCAAATTTTTACTAATAAACAAATAAGATGAGTGATTGATAATAATGTTGATGTTTAGGCAGTGCTGCTTTCTCAAGATCAAGAGCCTTTTTGTCAGGAAGAACTTAATAGAGATCACGGAGCTAAATAATTTTCCTTCAGGTGATATTTTATCAATGTGAAAATCCCTGTTTGCTGTTTCAGACTAGGCACTCTCCTGTTGCACCATTGTAGCCCAGCTCTATAATTTACTTTGCCTTTAGTGTGCCAATATAACCCATGAGTATTTTCCTTTGGTCTGTGTGTGTCTGAGGGGAACATGCTCTCCCTGCAAGAGCCCCTTTGCTTGGGCCTTTGTTTGATGGAAAATCTCATGCCTCAGAGAATCCACATGTCTCGCAGACAGCTGCTGAGCATCCTGTAGTGCACTGGCCTCCACTCTGGTCTGGCTTGCATCGCTGTGCAACTGCTTTGATTGTCGTTACATAACTTGGCATTTTGTCCTCTACGCTCCCTACTCTACTTTCACCCCCTCTTCCGCACTTACCTATCCTTCCCCTCATAGAGCACCTTAGTATTTCTCTTTGTCTGCACCCACTGCCTGTCATAGCTCATTTTTCATCTTTGTCTTTACCCTGGACCTGGTTGAGTGATATTTGACATCTCCCTTTTGTCTTTGTGATATCTGTTACTTCACACCTGGTTCTTTAGTTGCTAGGCTTGTATTTATGTTTAGTTATATAATCATCAGCTTAGCAAAAGTGAATCTTTGGCTCTTGAGAAGCAGTTTATTTGGTTAAGCCTTTGAAACTGAAGTGTTGTTTGTGTGTGTGTGTTTTATCATCTTCCTGCAGGACGCATTTCCTGTACAGAGTCAGCAATTGACTCCAACATGGGGCTTAAAACCTTCACCCACAGCTCGACCTCCCACAGCCAGGAGATGCTGGACAAGCTAAATGCTTTACGTAATGAGGGCCACTTATGTGACGTCACCATCCGGGTCCAGGACAAGCTCTTTCTAGCTCACAAAGTGGTACTGGCGTGCTGTAGTGAATTCTTCCGCTCCAGGCTGGTGGGTCGTCCAGAGGAGGAGGACAAGTTTGTTTTGGACATCCATCATGTGACTGTTAGTGGCTTTGCTCCTCTGTTGGAATATGCCTACACATCTACGCTCTCTGTCAGCACAGAGAATATCATTGACGTCCTGGCAGCTGCAAGCTACATGCAGATGTTTGCTGTGGCAAGCACATGTTCAGAGTTCATGAAGTCAAGTATTCTGTGGAGCCCAGGTAACAGCAGCAACAACAACAATATAACAGCAGATAAACCACATGAAACAGCACAAGAGAGCACGTCATCAAATTGTGCCCTGACACCTTTAGATGGCAGCGTGTCACCTGTGTCATCGGACTGCAGCGTGATGGAGAGAAACGTTCCGGTATGCCGTGAATCACGGCGGAAACGCAAGAGCTTTGTAACAATGGCTTCACCTGAGAGTCCACTCAAATGCACTACACAGATGGTCACCACCTCCCCTCAGATTCCCAACCCGTCCCCTTCATTCTCAGACAGTGCAGCTCAACCTGTGGAGTCCTCCCTGGCCTTTCCATGGACTTTCCCTTTTGGTATCGACCGTAGGTTCCACTCTGACAAATCAAAGCTCCCAGAGAGCCCTCGTTGTTTAGAGCAAGGCACTCCGGGGGCTGCAGAGGTGGTGGTCAGTCGGCGGCTCAGTGACTTCCTGACTTGTGAGAGCTCCAAGGCTGTGTCGTCACCTGTACCAGCAGAGGAGGAAGATGTGAGGGTGAAAGTAGAACGTCTCAGTGACGAAGAGGTCCAAGAGGCGTCCTCTCAACCAATCAGTGCCTCCCAGAGCTCACTGAGTGACCAGCAGACGGTGCCAGGGAGTGAACAGGTCCAGGAGGAGCTCCTCATTAGTCCACAGTCCTCCTCCATAGGTGGGGCTATTCTCCTTAACTACCTAGTCCACTGCATTTACAGTAGAACTAAATCTGCGTGTTTCACGCTGTTTTATAGTTTAACATCTCTATCATAAGTCAACAGTTCCAAATAAAGACACAGTAAAATCACAGTCACTGTGTCAGTGTTAACTAAATCTGTCGCTGTAATAATAGAGCCTGTGTCCTGACCCAGTTAACACAATGTTGCTTTGTAAAACGTGCAGTCAAACCTGCCCCACCCTGCCCTCAAAGCTCCCTACCCAGCTACATGATTTTTATTTGTAATGTCTCAGTGGAAATTTTGTTTTTCAATGGCCCAAATACAGCTTGAAAGGCTTTTCTGCCTCACAATGAATAAAAAGAAAATGCAAACACCTGTCAATTTCCTGAATTGTTTAAGAGTGTATTTGTATCCAGCAGCACCAGTTCTTACATAAGGGATTAGTGTTAAAAGACCTACAGTAGCCTAACACCACCAAAGATGACATGCTTCAGGCTTTATTCTGTTGTCAAATTCAGTAGACAGCTACTGTATGGATGTTTCTTTTTTCTTCCTTTTGTCAGGCTCGATGGATGAGGGAGTGTCTGAGGGCTTGCCATCAATGCAGAGCACCTCTAACGCTGGAGGGCACACAGAAGATGATGAAAGGTATGATTTGTTAGAACTTGCAGTGAGGCCAGTCATAAGCAGTAAAAAATATACAGACATAGACCTCATAGCTGTCTGGGCCCCACCTGTTTGGGTAATAAATTTACATGCCGTGTTGAAACGGCAGAGGCCTGATGCACTGTAATATAAAGAATTTTATGTGATATGTACGTCAGACATTCAAGAATATGACGCAGATCACTGTTGTTACTAACATCTGTGTTCCTTGACATGTCCAAAAACATCCGATAATTTACTTCTTTAAATTACCAGTTTGTTGATACAACAAGAACTTGGCCAAGATTTTTTATTTTATGTGAAAAGACACAAAGAGTAAATTTATTCTCGTGTATGTCATGTAAACTGTCCAATGGAGCACATTAGTGATTGATATTCTCACTTTCAGGTTGGAAGGTATTCAGTATCCATACCACCTTTATATCAGCCCTTCAGCCCGGCCTGGTACCAATGGCCCCGACCGGCCTTTTCAGTGTCCCACCTGTGGAGTCCGATTTACTCGGATTCAGAACCTGAAGCAGCACATGCTCATACACTCCGGTAGGTGAAACTGAAAAAATGAAAACATGGAAAAATGGGATAACAAACCCCATTTCCAGAAAAGCTGGGACTTTCTGTAATATGCAATAAAAGATTTAAATCGGTGATTTGTCAATTTGCTTGAATCTTTATTTATCTGACAAAATTACAAAATAAAAGAATTTCAGTGATCAGCCTAATTGATATATGTATGTATGTATATTTACCTAATAAACATGTTGGTTAAGTTCAGCTGTCTGCAATAAAACTTCAATAGGACTGAGTGGCAGGGTATGCATTAAATGCCATAACCAAGTGGCTGCCATAGTATACAGGAACATCTGTGCCGAGTATGGGCTGGAGGTCCAAAGTCAAAATGGGACACACCCCCATAGGTGGTCGAGAATGACCAAGCTAAGATCCTGTGGGTCTTCCAGATACAGACTGAATTGATAATGGCTAACCAACCAGACATAGTAGGGGTGGACAGGTAGAAGAAGAAGATCATAGAGATTAATGTAACAATCCCAAGTGATGGCAACATCAGAAAAAAACGACATAAGAAGCTGAGAGAAGAACTAGAAAAGATGTGGAAGGTGAAGGCAACACTGGTCCCCGTCGTTGTTGTGACCCCCAAACTAGGAGAGTGGCTCCAGCAACTACCAGGAAGGACAACTGAGATCTCTGCCCAGAAAAGGGCAGTTCTAGAAACAGCAATACTAATACATGATACTGTGCAGAACACTCAAGCTCCCAGGCCTCTGGTAGAGGACCTGAGCTTGAAAGGAAAAAGACCGCCCACAGGGTTTATACGCACACCTAAATAAATAAAAAGGAAACATTTTCAATGTGTTTGCTCCACCTAAAGGATAAACACTCCTGTATGTTTCATGTAAGGTTTCCAGCAATTTGTGTTTTCAATTAAGGTTCTTTGTCAGCGAAGATGTTTTACTTTGCTTGATTTTCTGGAACATTCAGTTCTGTTGCAGCTTTATTGCAGACTATTGAACTTAAAACATGTTAGTTGGTAAATGCAGCCTCAGCAGTGGCTAAACTAATAGAGCTGTTAACTGGATGTTTAGTAGCTTTAACAGCGATCACTGTGACAAGGACACCCCACATTATTTTTGTGTCTGCACACACACAGGCTTCCTCTTCCCTTTCTGTCTCTCCCTCCTCTGTGAATATCACTTCTTTTCATCTAATATTCATTCAGTGAAACTTATTTGATGGTTAATGCCACCGTCATTGTAACCTCTGCAGTTTTCTACCAACCTTTCAAACTTGTATGAAACCCCCAGTGAAGCCATCACAGTGTAACAAGCCTGCTCCTGCTCTCCTTCACTTATGTGTCACACAATAATGATTGCATCTTTGTGGTAAAAACAGAAGCACTGCTGTGCTCATCTCAAATATAAGCCATGTTGCATAAAAACTGGATTTGTCTTTAGTATCCTAGCAGCAGTGGTAAATGACTTATTTTCTGTTATCTTAGGGAAACTGTGACAGTAGGGGACATCCTGTGCAAAATGCATCTTCAGTTAGATGGTGACTATTAGAGCTGTATTAGAGCGTCTGCTAAATGACATTTACATTTAGTCATTTGGCGCTTTTATCCAAAGCAATCCAAGGTTGCAGGAATTAAGATATATTTCCAAAAATGTGTCCACTCAATGGGTGGCTTGCAGGTGTGAGGGCATCGTCAACACAGAAGTGTACAGTGGGATTCTACAGATGCATATGCTGCCATCAAGGAAGTGTCTTTTCTTGGGAAGTCAGTGGATATTTCAACAGGATAGTGCCAGGCTTTACTCTACATCTGCTTTGTAGACAGAGTACATGAAGAAGAGAATCAGACAGTGGTGACTATGGACTAACTAACTGCTGAAAACTACAATGATTAGTATCTGTTTCCAATGTTTTAAAAGAAAATGTGATGTAATACAGTGGTAAACATGTCTTTGGCCCAACTCTTGTTAAATGTGTTGCAGGTATCTAACTCTACAGTTGCTTATATTTACAAAATACAATGAAGTTGCTCAGCAAAAACACTGAAAATCTTTTTGTTGTACTTTCGTCAGATGAGGTTAATTAAAGGTTTAATGCATATGCTTGTGCAATATTTTCCCACAGTGCTTACTAATGCTGCATGATTAACCTAATCACAATAGCATTGTCAGCTGGTGTGATTACATAATTGCAAAAGGCTGCAATTTAATTAAATAACCATGTACATGTGTGAAGGTGACAACCTGCGCTTTGTTTGTGTGTAGTTTACTTACTTTATTACGTGCGCTGTGATGGTCAGTCAGTCTCTGTTTAAGTAGCAGGGTGTATGGTCACATGACCTTCCAGTGTGTAGTGTTGACAATTTAGCTTCCCTGACTTGGCAACTTTCATTTAAAAACCCTTTGACAGACATTAACTACTTTCTTTGAGGTGAGTCACTAGAATATGTCAGTGAATGTGTCTCTCCTACGGCTGTGACTCCTCCACTATCTGTGTTCAGTGTGTGGTGAGAGCAGCAGGCAGAATGAAAAATGAACGAGCTGAAACAACCTCAACTAATGACTGTATCATTTATCCCTGCTGTTACTCCCTGTAAAACTTTTCTTTGATTTTGTTAAATTAAGTTAAAGTTAAATTTAACATGACTGTTTGACATGTTTAGACTGTCTTGTTTTATCAAAACATTCACAAAGAGTAGAATAGAGTTAATTTCACTGTCTGGATTCACTCTATTTATAATATCATTAATATGCGTATTTTACATGAAACCAAGGCAGGCCCATTATATTGTTTCTTATATCACAATGCAAATATTATCACAATATTTATAATTTTTTATACCTTTTTTTACAATATCCTGCAGCCCTCCTCCATATTCAATGGTTTCTTTATTTTACTTTGGAGAATGTTTTTAGGGTGGCACTAGGCATTGGCACGCTTCTGAAAACATTCACTCTACTAATTACATAGTGCTTTTATTAATCTAATAATCACTTCTATAGACATTGAGTCGGAGGAAAACAAAGGGTTTTCCCTCCTTCCCTAGCCTGTATGTGAAACACAGCTAGATATGAAATAATTATTTTTTGTAACTAAAAATCTTTGATCCATGTTGTTCATAATGACTTAACAGCTCAACACACAGTAGAAAGTATCTATAGACCAAAAGGAAAGCATTCAACTACAAAGAAACATCAAAACCACAACAAGCTGCTCTGCTTGTGGACTGCTCCTCTGACAAGGTGCAGAGGGCGGAACAAAACTGTAGAGATGGTCGCAGTCGCATCCATTGGAAATGCGTGGTAACATTAGCCAGCAACACTAGCATTAGCCGCTCCGGAGAAACACCACCAGTTGCACCACCCTGTCTCCTGGATAGCAATTAATACTTATTAGTAAAACTGGTGTTTTTTAGAATTAATAACCACATTTTAAATTGAAAAATATTATCCACATATCGTTTTTGTAAGCAAAATACCAAGATATAATTTTTTGCCAATATTGCACACCCCTAGTATGAATGTAGTATTGACCCTCACTGGTTTGATTTAGATACATCCTCTAGTCATCCCTAGACAATTATGCTGTGAATCTAGCGAAAATTTCTCCTGCTTCCATAAAGTCACTCGGATAGGCTCGCACATGTTGGTCCCACCTAACACAGTAAAAAACAGGACAAAATACTTTACAATAGTAACACTTACAGTTTTAAACTTTAAAGTAGACCCAGGTTTATGTAAACAGACAGTCAGAATAAGTCTGTCTTTCGGCTACCATCTTGATGTAAATCCAGCATTGGACCAGCAGGTCCTCACTGGTATAGTAAAGCATAGTAAAGTGACGAATCTGATTGTCTGCCTCTGTGAGGACCCGGCCAGAAAAAACAAATAATTTCAGTGTTTCTTCAGATCCTGAGAGGATAGGAATGAGCCATGTAAATCCATGTTCATCCATACGTCCAACAGTTAGTACTGTCCACTGCACATGGCTGGTACAGTTTTCTGTTTGTAACCTGCCTGGCCCTAAATCATGAATGAACTGTGATTAATCTCATTTTTTGGAAAGCTGAGTTCAATTTCACTTGCCACACGCAGGCCTGATTACAGCCAGACCTGTTGAATCAAGAAATCACTTAAATAGAAGCTGTCTGACAAAGTGAAGCAGCTAAAATACTCTGAAAAAACACATCATGCTGTGATCTAAAGAAATTCAAGAACAGATGAGAAACAAAGTAGTTGACATGTATCAGCCTGGAAAGGGTTCTGTAGTGGTTAGAGTTTATGTAATTCACATAGTTACTCACATATTTTAGCAGGAACAAAGCCAGTTCTAAGGCTTTGGGACTCCAGTGAACAACACAGAGAGCCATTATCCACAAATGGAGAAAACAGTGGTGAACCTTCCCAGGAGTGGCTGGGCTGCCAAAAGCACAATGGCAACTCATCCAGGAGGTCACAAATGGCATCCATGGGAGAGTTCCAAGGTGAAAGCTACTGCTGACCATAAAGACCATAAGACTCGTCTCACATTTGTCAAAAAACATTATCCCAAAACAAACTTTCGGGATTAAAATTCTACAATAGTCCCTGACTAAAAATAGCCCCCTATAAATACACTGTTTACTCATTTAAGTCTTTGGTATCTTTGTAATCATTTGTTTTGAAACATTTTGAACTTCAGAAGGAACAAACAAATTTGGAGACGCTACAGAACAAGCACCTTTAGCATTGAAGTACTTGCATGTTAATGAGCTAGTAAGCAGTTATGTAATATATGTAGGTCTGCACTATTAATCAAATCTTTCTTTTAAATGTTTTTGATATGTGAAGCATGAGAGAGAGATTGTAATACACATTTCACATCCACGTCAGTGAAATCTACATACCTTTCTGTGAACCTTGTGTTGTAGGTGCTTTCATTTCAAATTAAGTCTATCCATCAACCTGACAAAGTGATTCTTACTAACTTATAAATTCACTTTAATACCTAAAAAGGAATGTTTTCAGGTCCTTAATTCAGTACATTATAAAATCCCAATCTCTACCAGCTTTGCTGTCGGTTTGGGCTTGTTTGTTTTATTCTTCCTGGCAGATCCTCTCGAGGTCCAGACGAGTAGATAGGAAACATCTGTGAACCACCATCTTCAAGTCTAGGCACTAATTCAAGGACAGTCTAAGACTTGTCCTGAATCCACTACTGCGTCATCTTGGCCATATTTTTTAGGTCACTGTTGTACTGAAAAGTAAACCATTACCCAATTTTCAGGTCTCAATCACTCGTGCAGCATTTCTTCGAGGACCTCTTTATATTTTGCTATGTTCATCCTGGTGATGATCAGTGCCTGGTGTTTACCCAAAGAATAATTTTCCTCGTGCTCTCAGAGTTCTTTAAATGTTGTTTGGTAAAGTCCTTTTAGCAGTCAAATGCACTGCGGTCTCGATTGAGTGTTAGTAAGATGCTTGTCCTTCTGGCAGCTTATATTTTTGCTTTCACTGCATTTTTGGAAAAAGTCCAAACTTTTATGGAGAAAGGGTTTGTAAAAAGCTTAGACTGTGAAAAACTTCACCCAAACTTGGACACTAAAGCTTAATTGATGCTGATTTTCAAGTCAGCTAAGCATTTGTTTCTTCTTCTCCCTCCAGGTATTAAGCCTTTCCAGTGTGACCGCTGTGGGAAAAAGTTCACACGGGCCTACTCCCTAAAGATGCATCGGCTGAAGCACGAAGGTAAACGCTGTTTCCGGTGCCAGATTTGTAGCGCCACATTCACGTCCTTCGGTGAATATAAGCACCACATGAGGGTCTCCCGACACATAATCCGCAAGCCGCGGATTTACGAGTGCAAAACGTGCGGCGCCATGTTCACCAACTCTGGCAATTTAATTGTACACCTGAGGAGTCTGAACCATGAGGCATCCGAACTAGCAAACTACTTCCAGAGCAGGTGAGGAGTCCGGGAGTGTTGACACCCATTATTTACTCAGATCTCACCTGGATCAGAAAAGAACTTCAGTTTAGATTCTAATACCTGAGGTTCATTTGACCGTTTTTCTTTTTATGTCTTTGGTTGTGTAGATTTTATTTATTTAGCTCTTTACATTTGAAGGTTCAGATCAAGTTTAAGTGAAGTATTTATTGGAGAGTTTTTAATTTAACCTATTTAAAGAAATTGTTCATCATTTGAGAAAATATACTTTTGAATTTTCCTCCTAAGAGTGAGAATATTTAATATTGACCCCACTCTCATACATGTAAAGTAAATATATAGATGAGGCCATGAGCCAGTAAGCATTATGACAGTATTTAGATGTTTGCCCTGCACGAAGAAATGCAGCAGGCTTTGTCTGAAGTCTGTTGTTTCATGTTCTGGTGAGACAGTGAAAATTGATCTGAGCCCTGTGGAGTCCAGTCCAGTTGGAGGAACAGATTTGTGTTTAAAAAGCTTATTGAAAGCACAACAGTAAAAACTCAACTGGACAGTGTTATAAACACTCTAGATGACTTCAGTATTGGGTAAAAAGACTAGTATTAAAGTCCTACTCTTCTGGTCATACAATCGGCGTAAAACACAATTTCAATCAATCATTTTGTCATCTCTTTGTTTCTATATGAAACAGATAGATATTGTGTCTGTGTTTTTATTACGTTGACTTTTCCACTTCTTAATCAACTCAAGCCCACACGAGTCGCCAGGACTCAAATGGGCCACTCACTCTGCAAAAGTTTTATAGTAGAAGGTCTATGCCTGAGATCATAACATTGTGGAAAATTCTCTGGCAATCCAGTCAGACTCTTAACTCCCATCCTCAGTCTTCACATAAAAAGATATGTTAACTACACTGTATATTTTCTAAGTTGCTAATTTCCAGAGCACTTTGTCATTCAGCTGTTGTCTGTGCCACAGAGGACACTTACACTCAACCTTAGCTTTTATTGTGGATACTGTGCTCTAGTTCCAACTTTTTGATATTCTGCACATGTTGAGCTGCAGGACTTGGATAAAACTGCTCTACATCTCGGTGTATAGACGATTTAAAAATAAGAGTTGGAAGTCATATTTTGGACAAGCTCCAAATCTGATTTATCAGTTTTCATTTATTTTACACTGGGCATTATTTGAAGCATTACGTTATCTGGGGAAAATATGTTGAAAATATTACAAGGAAAATACACTTTAACATGCTTTTGTAATGCACTTTAGCTCTAATTGAACTGTCTCTACGGGTGGTTATACAGTCCTCTCCAAAAGTATTGGAATAATGGGGCTAATTCATTTGCTTTTGCTGTTCTCTGAAGACATTTGAGTTCAAGATGAAAAGACAAATATAAGGCATATAAGTTCTGAATTGGCTTTTTTTATGCTTTTACTGCAGCCTTCTTCACTTGTTTGTTTAAGGGGGGCTCTCTCTTCAGTCTCTTCTTTAGCAGGGGAAATACATGTTCAGTTGTTTAAAGTCTGCTCACTGACTTGTCCAGTCTAAAACCTTCCCCTTTGTCTCTCTGATAAATGTTTGGGAAAATTGTTTTGCTGCACGTTGAATATTCACAATGCTTCACAGATGAGCTTGTATGGTTTGGAACATGAACAAGTCCTTTTTTCTTCCACTGTTTGGCCTCCCCATCACTTTGGTGGAGGTTAATCTCATCAGTCCATAAAACTTTCATAAAACTTTACTTCTCTGCAAATTCCAAACTAGCTTTTAAATTTTACTACTCATGAGGGGTTTGCACCTTGTGTTGTGGTCTCTGTGTTTCTATTGATGAAGACTGGTAGATTGTGACACCTTTACCCCTACTTCATAAAGGTTGTCATTGACTGTTGTTTTAGTTTTTTCTTCACAGCTGATAATAGCTCACAATGTTTCTCTTAGCTGTTGTTTTCCACGACTAACTTCTTCTATATATGTCGCCCAGTACACCAGTGGTTTCACTCTTTTTCAAGACATTCCAATTTGTTGTATTTGCTAAATCTGGTTCTTGCCCAAAAAAACCCTGAGTAACAAGAAACAGCTGTCAGTCACATCTTCCAAATGTTTTTCTCATTTAAATTTGTGTTCTATGATGTTTAATCTGTCAAGGTGTAACACTCATCTCATATCCATCTTTTGGCCTTAAAGTGAAATGTCTTCAGTCTCCAGCGAAAACAAATTAAGCGAGCCCTGCACTTCTAGGACTGTATTTAAATTATAAGTATTGAAGGACAAGGTTCTAAAAGATATCTGTCCTGTTTCATTACAAACAGTTTTTGTAATGAAATAAATATGTGTGCTCTTACAAGATACATTTTGACATCACAAAAAAAAGTTGTCCATGTTGACTTTGGCCTTTCATAGATATGGCATCACGATATTTTCAGTGTCACTACAATGTAGTAGTGGAGTAATGGCGCAACAGCTTTTACTCGTAACAGCTTGTTAGATCATACTTTAAGCATAATTATCGTGTATAAATTCTAAGCAGAATGGCCTCACATGAACATTTTTCTATTCTTTGAGCATTGCACAGCATTCTGGGAGATCTAGGAAAGCAGAGACCAGTTGGTGCTATGTGTAAATCGATGTCTCATGAATTCATTTAGGATCCACCCTATAAATGTTGCCCTTTATTTAGTCAGGAAGCACATTGTTCTCTATTTGAGGTCATGTTTACCTGTGAATTTGTGAAATGATATACAGTAAATTTGGCATGTGCAGTTTTACTTTTGTCAAGGGGTACCACATAGAAGAACCATAAAATCGACATACATGTGTTATCTTCATCCTTGCAGTGATTTCCTCGTGCCCGACTACCTGAGCCAGGTACAAGAGGAGGAGGAGGCGCTGGGAGTCCAGTATGAGCTGGAGGAGTCTCAGCATCACCCTGTCTACCCCGGCAGCACCTCCACCACCGCTGCCACCTCATCCTCCTCCTCAGTCCAGATGCCTGTCATCTCCCAGGTCTCCTCCTCTACCCAGAATTGCGAGAGTTCCTCTGGCTTCCTATCACCCGAGCCCCTGGATCCCCTGGAAGCCCCCACCTCCCTCAAGATGGATGCTGACGAGGCGGCAGCCATGACAGAGGAGACCAAGATGGACAACAGTGTAGGAGGCAGTTCCCCAGAAGTGTTTGAAGCAGAGCAGCAGCAACAGAATGCCCAGGCCAAGGAGCTGACTTCCATTACCATAGAATGATTCAAGTCTTCTACTTGCACATCATGTCTTATTTGCAGTCATGTCATATGGGAACATCTGTTGGAACTTCAACATGTGAAGCTGTCAAGATGCTGTGATTGAAATTACTGAAAGACTTCAGTTGCCTTGTTGATGTTTTCCACACGCAGCACAGATGCACTGCTTTGAGTCTCTTTTACACCAAACCCAGTCCAGCAAAGTAAATAATAACGTTCTTAGTTTCCTTTGCAACTATAATGTCATTTCCTAAACTTGACTGACATGATTTTTGTGAGGGGTAAAAATCTTAACATATGATAAATCCTGGCCTCAATACATACCCAAAATTGGAAATTTAGATAATCACCCTGACTAACCTGAATTTTTTTGTTTTTTAAGTAACTTTTAGGGAGGTTGTTGTTTCCCATATGACGTGAATGCAGCACAAGCTTCAGTCATTTCTGTTTTTGCCAGTTTGAGGTGTGTTCAATCTAAGCATTGCCCTATCATTGGAAAGTGCCTGAAAGTTCCCATTTTAACAATATATAGAGCAAGAAGAGGTCACAACTTTGCCAACAGTGACAAATCCAGACTGTGCAACCTGAGCTGAAGAAAAAGATAATCTTGTATTCCATTTGTACTAATATTGCTCGTTTGTATGGGCAGAGAGTGTTATTCCTTCAGTGCCGTTGCTATAGGCAAACTGTTAAATGTCAATATTATCTATATTGAAATAGCTTATACTGTAGTTTTACTATTTGAATGCTGTGTATGTTGGATGTTGTGAAATATGTCAGGTGTGTGTATGTGCTTTTTTTAATCAATCTGAACACAGTACATTTAATTTCTAAATGTTTAAAACTTGAAATTATATTTACAGAGTATTCCCTTGAGGCGTGCAGTTTATCATTTTTCTGACCTGTTTTTTTTTTGTTTGTTTTCTTTTTTTTGTTTTGTTTTGTTGGTCTGTTTTTTTGTTGTTTTTATTTTATATCAGCACTGTTGTTAGATCAAACCTAACCTCTAGGAGTTTCAAAAAACTCAAATCAACACTGATTTTTTTTTCTGTCAAAAAATGTAAAGGACAAAATGTGACTGGTGTTTATGTAAAACATAAACATTTGAAATATGGTTGTCAAGGTTTTCTCTTGACTGCACAGTGTCATAGTCCCACATTTACATAACACACAGAGTGGCACAATATAGGTTTTCATCCTAGTTGAAGTTAGGTTTGACAAATGCCTTTCTTTATTTAAACATGATTGTGTTACAGATATCGGGGTCTGACTTGGCTTTCAAATTTTGTCTGTCTGTATTTGCCAGCAGGGACACTGCTGACATTCTTAAACATACCGTGACTGATGAATTGATATTTCATCTTCAGTTGTTTTAGGAAGTATTCACGTCCCTTTACATTGTGTGTTGTAGATATAAGCTAAAATAGATAAAATAGCTGTTTTTGTCAATCTGTACTCAATAATCCATAATGACATGACGTGAAAACATGTTTTCATTAATCCTTGAAATTTCATATTAAATATGAAAGCTGTAGGTTCACTTTTAATCTGACACCATAATTAAGAGAAAATAGTCATTAGTAAACAACTTACCACCAACCAACCTGATGAAGGTTGTTGTCACACCTTACTTTATAGACCAGTCTATGTCATTAGTCCTTTGAGACATGGGTCTGAGGATTCAGTCGAGCTAAACAAACTCACAAAACGTTGGAGTACAAAAAAAATGTCTCTTTAAGGTGTCAATTCTTAGTGTATTTACTGTACATGAGGAATTTTTAAATCAATTGGCAAAAAAACGTGTTTTCACTTTGTCATTATAGGCTATGGTGTGTGCAAAAATGTCACTTCAATCCATTTAAAATGAATATGAACATATAACAGTATGTGCTGAATACTTCCTGAAGTAACTGCATGTACATTATTTTTAAAAAGTTAAACCAATAATTAACCCCCAAAATACGGTGGTTTAACCACCATTTTTCCCTTTTTGTTTTCACATAGGGAACATTTCCCCAACTAAATGACTACAAACGAGTGTAGCAGCGAAGGTGATGCTTGTCTGTGATGGTCAGTGTTCAGTTAAAGTACTTTACAAGGATGTTTGTGATGATGTGATAATGTTGCTTCTGAAGCAATAGGAGCGTGCTAATGTGTGATTGCTAATACTATGAGTTGAATCATTCTAAGTGATAACTTAAATATGTTGTGTTAGGCAAGGATACCTTAACATGATAACAGTTTGGCAGATCATGCTACAAATTTCATCAACCATTTTGTGTTGACTTTTGGGAAACCTCCAACTCCTGTTACCTGTGTTGTGCCAACATGGTTGTAATGCTGTACTTAGACATTGTTGTGCCTGTGCTATAAGAAGATAATTACACCAGTGGTGATAATTCAGGAGTTGAATGCTACTGACTGTAACTTGGTTTCTTGTTTAGTGTTTTTTTATTCTCTGTTGCCCCCTAAAAGTAGTTCTACCAGCCCACAGTTAGAGCGGATGTTAGAGCAGGATGTACTGTAACAGCTCACATACAGGGTTGATTGTAAATGTAAAGATGAATATAGCTGTGATGAGGGCATGGGTATAACACTGTTCCTGATCATGGAGATCCACTGAGAGCTGTCTTAACTACAGCTTGTGTTACTCTGTGCCATCACATCAGTCACTTTTTTCAAAGTTGTGCCATTTTTGCCCTTTTATCTGGGTACAAATCAAGCTTTTTCCTAAAGGACCAAATGTTCTCTCTCTTATTGGGGATTTGCCATGGCAATCAGTAATTGCTCATAATAAAAGGAAGAGATAATCATTTTAAGTGGTCCATTCTATTTAGCAAAGGGGTCCCGCTGTTTCGCCCCTTAAAACACTGTACAATGTTGTGCACTTAAGAGGCTAGCCTTAGTACATGGACCTATTAACTCTAGTTGCACAATGTTACAATTTTCAAATCTGTTTCTATTCTCCATTTGTACGTCAAACTTTTCATCTGTTGTCTTCGGTGTCTGTATTCAAACAATTTTTTAATAATGAAATGCTGCTGTTGTTGAAACGTAAAGTGCCCAAAATACAGTATTTTTGTGAACCAATGGTGTGCAATAAATGGACAGGTTGTGTTTTAAAGGTTTTAATTTTGTCTTTGGAGTAGTGAACTATATCAAAAAAAAGAATGTATCATTTTTATGTGACTGAAGGTGAATCACATAGGCGAGGACCCCATTTGATCTGTGAAACGCGGAACAGGCTTCAAAATCAAATGACTGGTTCTATTCAGCTCATTTCTGTTTGTTTCTAAAGTTGCATGTTCATGTCGTTCTGTGAAGTGAAGAGCATGTCTTGAGTTGGCGACACGTTGCTGTCAAGGCCTTATTTGACGTCTCTTCATCCAGCATAGCTTTGATCTGTTGTTCAGCATGCCCTGTTCTTTTCTGTACGTTACCCCCTTATGTGCAATGTTTTTAAAATATCTTGATTATATACAGGACATGCCTTTTCAATGTACACGTGTTGTTGTAGACGTTTTCCCAGTCTTAATAGTTTATTTAAAAGCAGGAAAATATAAGAAAACATGTGGTAACTCTTCATAATGGCATATATATTTTTGGTGACTTTTGTACTATGGTTGCTGTTTCATGGCATCTTTCGATATTCTTGTTAAATGTGAATAGAACAGCTTAGTCTGGGAGTACGGGGGCCTTGGTAGTCTTCACTTTGTGGCTGTCTGCAGTGTGTGTATATATTCATGTAAATAGACAGTATACACACTCATACTATTTCGCATATTCTTTATACTGTAGGCTACTTGAGTACAACCTGCTTTCAGACAGATGTTGTATTTTGTGTCTTTGATACTCTATTTAAACTGTAGTTTAGGAAAAAAAACTGTACAAAAACATCCCAGATTATAATGCAACCTGCACATTGAATAGGGAGAACTGATGTTTGTGCTGTTGAGTGTTTTAACTGGATCATATTCCACAGTTGGCTGTTAAAAACTGACAAGACCACTCTGTATTTTAGAGTTTATGGATGTTCTGAATCTTTGCTAGTGTTCTGGCTTTGCAGTCCTGTTGTTATTAAAAAAAAGAGTCATTTTTGTAAAAGTATAAAATGTAAATAAAAAAGCAAAAGTCATAAGTCTAAAACCTGTGTCAACATTTTTTTTCTTCATTTTTTCATTCTTCACATTTTTTTGCAGTAGGTTTGAGTTTCCTTGAAGTTACTTTGAACACAGGCTCTTTTTGGTATGACTTTCACACATCACATCTCAGTTTTGCTGTTTTTAAATATGTTATAGTAGTGTTTCTTGAGTGGATGACATTACAACAACAATTATCAGCCCCCTTTTGGAAATCAAAACCATGGGTATTTCCATGGACATACTCGTAGCCAAAAGTGTTCATAGTTTAATATGTTCCAGAAGAACAAAAACAAAATCCCCACTAAGATTA
This sequence comes from Helostoma temminkii, assembly GCA_900302695.1. NCBI lineage: Eukaryota > Metazoa > Chordata > Actinopteri > Anabantiformes > Helostomatidae > Helostoma > Helostoma temminkii. The sequence continues at coordinate 48,612 of OMLM01000204.1, read as the reverse complement.
ATTAAGGTATTTTATAAATGCTCTGAAATTCATCAATAAAAAATGAAAATGACAGGGAGCAAAATTATTAGTTGACAATTATTGGTCAACAGTGTTGACTCACCAATGACAACAACCTCTTATGTTAGTGCCAGCGTTGGCATAGCTCATCCAGATTGTGCTGTTTTCAAACATGAACATTAACCTTGAGCTGCTGCCACAGAGTCTCAATAGGATTGAGATCTGGGTTCTAAATAGGCCACTCCACAACTGTAATTTTGGAGTCCTTCACAGAGTAGCGGACCAACGTGGATGTATGCTTGGGTCATTGTCTTGCTGGAAGACCCAACAGTGACCTACAGTTATAGTCTGGCAGCAGATTTCTTCACATTATCTTTCATAATCTTCCAAGGTTCCTTGTGTCTGAAACAGCAAAACAGCCCACATCATTACACCCCCACCATTATGTTTAACTGAGGGACAGGACTGAAGGCTTCTCTCTTCTTTTGACATAATCAAACGTAGCATCCAATTGTGGACAGCTCAATTTTGGCCTCATCCTACAGAAGGATAGACTTCCATAGCTCCAAAGTGCCATCATTTTCAAATGTTCATGGTAAAATTTCAGTGTGGCTCTGAAATGTCATAGTTTGAGCAGTGGAATCTTATTTGGACAATGATCTTGAAGCCCACCGTGATGAAAGGTTTCCCTGAAACACCAAGTCCAGTAGAGGCAAGTTCAGCAACAGTCATCTTTGGAAGAGATCTGAGAGTTCTTGTTGACATTTCTGACTCTTTTTCTCTCTTAAGCTTTTAAAATCATGTTCTGTCGACAACACCCAGGTTTAGTGTCCTTGTGCTTTGTGATGGTCCAGCAAACAGCTGTACACTGTACACTTGTACACTGTGAAACTAGGAAAAGGCAGTATAGCCTTCTCCCTTAAGATGAGCATCCTCTATCTTTCCGAGTTCCAGGCTGATTTCTTCACTCTTTGTTATGATGATATGACTTCATAACCAAGAATTTAAGAGCAGCCCCTATAAATCACTATAAAGTGCTCGTGTTTAGCAGGCGGTGGAGTCCCTGTAGTAAACTTGGCATGTTTTGAAAAGCTGATTGATTGGTCAGGTGTGTTTTAAAAGCAAAAATCTAATGAAAAAGTCATGTGAAGGCTAATAATCATTTTGACCACCTAACATTTCAATACGTTGGGCTAAAAGCAGACCTGTTTTTCAGTGAGTACATTCCTAAATGTACCCACTGAATGTTTTATAAATGATGCAAACATTGTTCCTTGGGGGCTAATCATTTTGACTTTAACTGTACCAATAAATACCTACCTACCACTTGCAACTGTGAAAAGTAATAAAAATAGTAATAAGCAGTGGAATTCATTCTGTGCAGAGATTATCCCCCATTAAAAAGCTGTAGTAAAATCAAACTATCTATACATTTTATCTATATATTTTTAAATAATATATTAACAAGTAATTAAATTATTATGAGTAATTATTTATTTTAGCATCAAATTGAATAAATTCTCCTTTTCCTGAGGTTTCTACTTTCATTATATTAATAGTCATAGTCATAATACCTAAAAAAAGACAATCGCACTTCAATCAGCTTCCACTTTAAAAG
>OMLM01000204.1:6650-46974 GCA_900302695.1 Helostoma temminkii | reverse complement strand
TAAGATTAGTTACAAATATTTTTAAATATTTGTAACTAATATTGTTATGCAAAGCACACAAGCCCCGTGTGCTGTCTGTTTGAAGATGCTGTACTCACACTCTTCATGATGCAACCATCTCCTGACATGACTACACTGTGGGCCCTGGGGCAAACACAGACAGTTTGTCTGTGCTGATAAACCAGGAGCCAGATGTGCCGTGGTCATTTTTATAAAACATCATAATTTCAGGTTGAATAAACACTGTTTTCAGTTGTCACTAGTGGAATGCTGGAAAAAGGGACCTGTATTTTGAAAGGTTGCATCAACAGCCTCATGGAATAACTTAACAATTCAAACCATTAATCCAGATTTTATGAATTCATTACTTTTTCAAACAAGAACTATGAGGTTAACTCTGTAGATGAAGGGCATGATTAAAATGCTCTGGTTTAAATATGTTTTGTATTCATTTTTTTTCAATATTCCTGGAAATCTGTGACAAATAATTTGTGGATGACACTGAGTTATGGGGATAATTTTGGTTAAAATAGTCATGCAGAGCCAGAATCTTATTTTTTCAGCCTGTGGTAAATTCTAGACTCTTCACAACACATTTATCCTTGTGTCACAAACTTGTGTTTTTTAATATAAAGTCAGTTGCTGAAATTTAGAGAAGAATATTCTAGATACAACGGTTAATAACTACATATATGTAGTTAATAGTCCCTGCTGTCTTGTCCGTCCCCATAATATTAATGGAGTGTTTTTAACAGCTGTCTGCTATTTGTACTTAAATGGTCCACCTTTTATGTTGAGAAAAGACAGGTGGATGAATATGAATTATTGGGGGATGGAACCCATCTTTCACTCTCTCTTCATCCTGCCTCCACTATAATTCCATTACGTAATGTTGGCTTCTTACTTTGTTCCTTGTAAACTTTTACTGCAGAGCCAAAAATGTGTTTGCAGATGCATTTATGACTTGTTTACATTTTTGGGCTTATCTGTTGGAAGTGTACGGCCTGAGGGGGATTTCAGACAAACTGGATACAGCAGTATGTGTGGAGAGTGATAATACTGTGGTGAGCCTCACTGCCAGGAAAATAAAGCACACTGCATGACTAATGCACATGTCATACATTCCCAATCAATGGAGAGGTCGGATTCAATGGAATATTCCACAAATCGCATCTTTGCCAGATTCATTAGGCTTTTGTATCCACAGAAAGTAATACAAGATATGCAGACTCTGTATTTCAGAAGTGACCCCGCTACTTGGGTGTTGTTACCGTCCATTCGCGTTGCTGACATCTTGCAGTTATGCAAAAAGTGAATCCATTTGTTCCATTATTTTTTTAGATTCAAAGACAGTGATGACAGCCGGCTACAAAGTATCGACAGTGCTGATTTCTCCCTTTTCCACAGTTGTCCACCAACAGCTCTACTGAACCAAATAGCCTCTAATAGAAGCAATAAGAAAATCAGTTCATCCACCTATAGCATTATGTCAGTTTCCGTTCATTTCTAATGAGCTCCTCAGTGCTCCACTTGATGTATGATTCTTTCCACTACTGCTCAGAATTTAATCGGCCCTCTAGTTTAGGAGAAGCCAGACATGAAACATCCAGCCTTCATTCCAGTGTAAATTCCTGCGAATCACGTTGTGTCCCATTATGGAGGAAGGGAAAGGAGGTAAATATTAGCGAGTGCTGTCCAGAGGGCTTGGAGCAATTAACCAGTGGACTGCTGATGCACCATGTATTTATTACTGTTAGGACTAATAATCTGACACTTAAGCTGCTCCATCCAGAGACCCTGCTGCCCATGTGATCGCAGTAAGAGGAGCTAACCGAGGCCAAATCGTCCCCTTGCCCACGTTAACATTACACCGGCCAAACCAAAGCTTGTGCTGTATCATTTTCATTAGATGAGACTTTGCATCAAAGTAAAAGGCTTTGTCTTTTGAATATCTATCACCTCACACGTCAGAATGACGATGACAGAAGCGTCATACAATATGTGCTCAGAGGATCCTGCCAAATTAGGAGTTTGAAGAAAGGACAGAAAACATGGAAAGTCACTCTGCCGCTGGGGCTGATGAGCGGATGGAAAACAGGTGAGCAGGGGAGGTGGGGTGATTGCTGGAAAGCAGTGTTAGAGCAATTTTAGGTGGGAGGGGCTGGAGTGACAGAGAGAGTTACTATTAGATGAGTTAATGCCAGAGAACACTGAATGAGTAATGTGTAAATACAACACTGTGCCCTGTGTCTGATTGCAATGTTCCAGACACCTCCATTTGCCATGTTAAATACTTTGTTTTTAAACTTATGTCTGTGCCATGCAGTTTGACTAAAAGCTGAGTATGCTGAATTACACTTATACCTAATGATTTAACTCCCTGCGATTTATTGTCATTGTGAAATTTTGCGTATCAAGATGGAAAGTCAGCATCTGGCTTTGGCTGGAGTTGATGTCTGACTTGGTCACGTTTACTTACACATTAGCTACACCTGAAACTTCTGCAGTTTAATACAACAGTACTGCAATAAACCCTCCATGTGTGTAGGTGAAACTCTTCAGTAAATTATTGCAGAGACTCTTTTGATTCAACTGTAGAGGTTGTAATTTGTTAAAATGTACTGCACTATTAATTAACATATACAGTGTATTACTAGTATACAGAATAATAGCATATGGATTTTTTGTTTTTAAATTGCAAATGCAAAACCTGTGGTTTCTCTTCACTTTCAGACCACAAAAGAACCACATCAGAATCTGCCTGGAAGCTGGTCCACACCCTCAAGCTGTCCAGTTTTTTAGTGTTTAGTGACACTGATATGTTTTACATCAGCTCGACACGTCACAGTAACCAAGCACATAAGCTTAACTGAACTTAACCACACCACACTGTCTTCTCCAAAAGTATTGGACCAGCAACACCAATTTATTTGTGGCTGTACTATGAAGACGTGGGCTCATTCGAATCAAATGATGTACATAAAATAAAAGTTCAGAATTTGAATTTAAATTTTTTTGATATCTAAAGGATTGTTAGGATTGTTGTGTGAGATTGATTGTTCACAGCTCTGACTGCTCTTGGTTTTAGTGTTGTGTTTTACCTGTATGAAACTGCATTTGTTGTTGATACATCGGCATGAAAATCAGGGAGCTGTCAATGTGAAAATACAAGCCATCGTGAATCTGACAAAAGAAGGAACATCAATCAGAAGCGCTGCTCGTATTGTAGCCAGTACAACTATTTGAAATGTCATGAATAAGAAAGAAACCACTGGTGCACTGAGCAACATATAGGACAGGTCAAAGCCAAGAAAAATAACAACAACTGATGACGATATATCACCAACAGCATCCACACAATCCAGAATACAGAAGCCATGTCAGAAGATGCCAACCCTTCAGCAGCAGTAACAATCAGAAAAACAGTTTAAAATTTCCAAAAGAAAAGAAAAGAGATGAGCCAGAAAAGTCCTGGAACTGATCAGACCAAGATGAACGTCAACCAACATGATGGAATGATGAAGTGAAGGAGGAAAGGATCTGTTTATGATCCAAATAATTTCTGTGAAGCACAGTAGAGATGTGTCGTATCATGGCTTGGCTTTGCATGGCAGCTTCTGGAACAGGCTCATCGATCTTTACTGATGATATAACTCATGATGGCAACTGCAGGATGAATTCTGAGATATACAGAAACGTTTTATCTGCTTTACGGAGAAATACATCAAAACTAATTCGGAGGAGCTTCACGATGCAGAAAAACAATGATCAACTCAACATAAGACCCCACAAAACAAACAACTGGAGGAGGCTGCAGTAAAAGCCTGGAAAAATCACTGAAAGAAGAATCCAGCAGTCTGATGATGTAATTGAGTCACAGCTTTAGAGCAGTTGTTGCAAACAAGGGATTATCTTTTTCCACTTACTTTGTTCCAGTGTTTTTGCTCACAAATATAAGTGACCTGATTTTCTCTGTCATTTAATGCATGTAGATGTAAATACTGGGATATCAAACCAGACATGCTTTACTTTCATCATCTGCTGATGTTAAAACTACACAGTAATTGGCCTTGCCATTCCAATACGTGTGGAGGCGACTGTATATAGTAGAAAGATGGAATTAAAAAAGTTAGTTAAAAGTTAAAAAGTTATATCCATTTAAACTTTGTTTTTTTTCAACAGAGAACATGGTAGAAAATAGTAACATATAACAAAGGTGTCGAGCCAAGCGGACTGAAGCCTGGTACACTGTAGTTACATGGCATTCTGCAACCAGGGTACATAGCACCCACTGAAACTTAATCATGGTCATCCAGTATCAGTGTTCTTGTCTGGTGGTAGGGCCGCTGTCTGGATTCATTTTTGTCTTGCTGTGAGCTGTCACTATTGCTCATGCAAACTACTCACCATCCCATGTTTTATTCTAAACAGAAGCTTACAGGATTACAAAAACACTTTTTGTATGCAAAGAAACCAATATGGCTTTGATTTGCACCAGTCAGCGTAAACCATTTCAAATACTCTTGAGTGATAGTTAGTAGTGAAACATTTATTTATCTAAAATGTTCCAGATTTTGATTTGAAAATTCTTTTTCAGTTAGTATTTCTAAATTTTATTCACCACACCTGTCCACCCTCAGGCCAGGAACACATTTTCCAACAGTATCAGCAAGCCATTTGGTCAGTTACATAACAAAAACTGAACTTTTATGTATGTGGTGGTTGCTATACAACAAGGTTGCCTTTCTGTTTGAATCCTGGGAAGGTGGTTTCTTTCTCGAACCATCTAAAATACAGAAGCTAGGGCTGTCGAAGAAGCCGTTCTCTGTGTGATGCACTGCTGCATATTTCTGCTCTAACTCGTGAGACAGATTTATTCTTTTTAAACAAATCAATGTCAAGCTGCTCAGTTGAGACTCTTTGCTGTAATTGACTCATACAATTGAGACATGAGCTTTTGTCTGGCTCTCAAGAATTGACTTTTTTTTTAAAGGAAAATAATTCCATGTGTTTCAGTGACTTCACATAAATCTTCACAGACAGGAGTAGTTTTCAGAAAACTCCAAAGATTTGTCTGATTGTATGATGCCAGCGGACAGCCTGAACCATATACCTATGTCCATTTCTATTTTTCATCTTTTGGACTATAAAGATTTAATGCACTTCTTTTAATGGCCACTGTGCTATTTTTAGTTTGTCTGAAACAGCACACTGACTCATTGTCAGCTTAGAAAGTTAATACAGTAAATGTGCCAACAAGCAGTGGCTTATGTTTGACCAGTTTGGTTTCCATCTACTGTGTGTTTGTGAAGGGAATGTCTGACCCTTTAGCTGCTAAATTTTCCACTGTGTCTACAGTCAAATTTGTCTTCTGCTTGGTACTGGACACGTACTGTACAGCTCTCTCTCATAAATCAGAAAACTGATATAACGTGCTGGTATTTTATTCAGTGTTATTCAAATAGCCCAAGTTGTTCTGAAAAACAAAAATATGGTTTTCCTGCATGTGCCTTACATTATTGATTTTAAGCAAATGTTTACAGAATTGAGGTATCAGTAATAGAAAAAAACTAACCCCGGACGTTTTTTAATGCTGGGAGGAACCCCTATGAATAATTTGGAAAAAGGGCAAAGGCCTGTGGGGGCTCAGGCCACTGCCAGAGGTGTGCACACACCTGTTTTTAAAGGTCATGACAATTGCAGTTAAGAATAATTCCATGATTGAGAAAACTTGTGTTGTCATTAAAAAAAATAATCATATCATTTCCACATATACCTGCCAGATTGTTAAGTTTCCAGTGTCTCAGTCCAGCATTCTTTTTTTTTTGACAGAGCACACATTGGCAGCAGTTAATTTCTAAAATGTCACTTCCTGTTGAGGGCTGTCCTACCATTATCTACAGCATTATCTCAATTTTATTATTTTCCACTTTGATTCTGTTTTGTCATTTAGGCTGACAAGAATACTGCTTAGAGTAACACCAAAGTCAACAGACATCACTAATGAAAACAGACATTAATGGTGTAATAAGTAGGATGACCACATGGCTGTGGTGGTTGGGAGTATTTTAGCTTGAGATGATATACTTTACGTCATTACTTGTCTTTGTTCTGCAGATGTTTGGCAATTTAAGCATCTTTAATGTCAGATATCTTTGGAACATTATTGTGACATTCTAGAATAAGACATGCTTTATGAGGCTGCCTAATAGCAATTCTATCTACTTATGTAAGCTTGATTTATTAAGGAGTCATTGGCTCTTAAGGGCTCCATCAGTTCTGCTATTACACTGTCAATACTGGTAAGCTGCACAAGGTTGTAAAAATGAAACTAAATAATCAGAGTAGTTCCAGCAACACTATAGAAAATGTTTATATGGTAACTTGATAGCTGTCAAGATTTCACTACAGTGTATCCCTTCAGACCGTTGCCTTATATGGTCTGTCATCAGCAGGTCACAGGCCGATTGTCTGCCTGCTTGCTTATTCACCACATGCTCTACATAGACGGTGCTCATACAGCCGAGGCATCAAAATGTCAACATTAGAGCACTGCGAGACTTGGACTGTCTTCAAGCTGCAGCATAACGTCACTGTCTGTCAGTTACTGTTCCAAGGGCCTGCACATAGTCAGTGCAGTAATGCTGAACTGGAAGCGAAGTTCTGTTTTCACAAGTCTGGGTGTTCATTTTCAAAAGTGTCACCAGGTATTTGCCAAGTGCTCTCCTCATAAGGATGGGCAAAATAATTCTGAAGCAGGAGTACACTTTGGCAAAGGCATAATAAAGATTCATCTGTATGTTTAGGGAATCCAGTAAGGCTACATAATTCTACATACAGTTGCACTCAAAATTATTCAACCCCCAAAATTATTACTGTTAATGACTACCCTTATACTAGAAGTATACTTTAAGCTGATTTTTTTAAGAATACTTAAGCTTAGTACATTATTTTAATACTTCTTGGTACTAAATTGGCCCACTTCTTAGTTGATGAAAGTATACTACGATTAGATTTTTATATGTATAGTTAGTTTACTAGTGATGTAATAACAGTACACATAACATTATCATAATATTCTCTTATAGTATACTTATGCTCCTTCTCAGTTGATTAAAGTGCACTTCTGAATAATTGTTAATAGTTTCCATGCAGTATGTTTTCTTACCATGTTGATGAACTGAAGCACAGCTGTGTCAAACATCACATACATGTAAATGTGCAGGTAATAATTCCAAGTCTAAAGTTGCTGAGAGCCAGCTCCTACTGACTGCTCACCCTTCTTACTAACAGTTATAAATTTATGATGCAACAATTAATTGCTGACCATACTTAGTCTGTTTAAAAGGTAAAACACAATGTCACACAACCATTTGTTGCAACAAACCAATAAATAAACTACTGATGCATGCTAGGTACTTCTTTATACTTGTCAGTATACTTAGTACAAGTGAAGGCCAGTTAAACTTAGACTTTTCTGTATACTTCTCAGGTTACAGCAAGTATTCTTGAATACTACTTTGTGTAGTATACCTCTGATAAGTACATAAAAAGTAAACTAAAAGTACACATGTTCATTTTTAGTTTAAAAGAAGTATACTAATAGTATACTAAATATACTTTTTCATAATAGTGCTGCTGCAGTCTATTTATTTAAGCCCACTGAACAGAATCCCTCATCAGTATTGTCCCACACACAAATGATGCAACTAAAGGAAGACTGACAATACCTGAACTGCCTACGGGTTTGATGAGTGTTGGTTTTTACTGCATGTTAGAAATATGGCAAAGAATCATCCCATAAAATTAAGAGATACATTAAGATATTTTTAGACAAGTCAGCTCCATTATGCTCACAATCACATAAATAATCCACAGATGACTCTGTTCTGTGGAGTTCTATGGAACTTTTTGGGCCTATGGATCAGCAGTATGCTTGGAGGAAGAAGAATTAAGCATACACCCCCTGACTACAGTGAAGCTTGGTGGTGGCTCTGTGATTCTCTGGGGCTGCTTTTCTTCCTCTGGCACTGGAACTTGTGTCTGGAAGACAAGATGGATTCATTCTAGTATCAGAACATCCAAAGAGAAAATGTCATGCTGTCTGGACAATGATCCCAAGCAAAGTCCACCACAGTCATTTACATTACTGACAGGCATTTTACATGAGGCTTCTCTTTAAATGTGATTCCCAGAATACATTATTCTGATGGCAAAAATTGTAGCCAGTGAACTGTATATTTTTATTTTTCCCTTTATTAAATCCTTATAAAATCCAACAGCATGTCCATGCCTCCACTGGTATGACTTCTGGGCCAACTGCCTTTCTGTTCTTCATCCTCTTCATAGCTTCCCTCACCTCATCTTTACTAATCCCCATTACTTCCTGATTCACCATCTTTTTCATCTAGCCTATTCTTTCTAACATTTTGCTATACTATTCCTTCAGAATTATAGCTACACCATTTCTTTTCCTATCCACGCAATAGTTGAACAGTTGAATCCACCTGTAATGCTCCTAGCTTTACTTTCCTTCCACTTAGTCTTGCGTCATATCAGCCAGCTAGCTGCTTTTTCCTGCCATAGTACCTATATTCAGGGTACCTACTTTCACCTCCACACTCCTTTCCTTCCTCCTGTCTTTCTGCTCCTTTGACTGACATCCGCCCAGTTTCTAACGGTACCCTGTTGGTCAACAGGACCGTTGGTGGTTGTTGGTAACCTGGCCTTGACCAATCCGGTATGGGAAGCTTGTTTGTGATCCACATTAAGATTTGGCACAGGTTTTATGTCGGATGCTCTTCCTGACAAAGCACTACCCGGTGTCGGCTTGGGACCAACACTAAGGGAGCACTGGCTTATGCACCCTTAGCGGCTGGGTTTTGTCAGACATCGCCAATAAATGGATTTATGAAAATAAAAACTGAAAAGTGAGAATACATGTTGTAAAAATGGAAACATACAGAGTAAGATTTTGAAATAGACAGGAATTCACATGCACAACTTTTAAAAACATCCATGCTAAGTCAAAGCAGTGAGCGCAACAGTGTATTTTGGAGAGAATGAATCATGTTCTCTACTCTACAAGAGATAGCTGGCACGTGTCTACCCATGTGAGCAAAAATCTCATGTATTCAGTCACATCTGCACTATGCAAAAGAAGAAAAAAAATACAATGACATTTATTTTCTGTTTTTGGCAGGTTTAGCCTGACAAAATCTGAAAATAATTTTGGAAATGCTGAGCTTTTCAATAACTAATTAAATTAAGGACCTAAAATAAGGCAAATATAAATAAAATAAAATCTTTCACCCAATCCTGAATCCTGTTATAACCACTGACGAGAAGCAAGTTTCCAAGGTTGTGAGAAGGTAATAACATAAAGTTACATAAGCTAAAGAGGAAAAGCTCTAGGCTATAGAAAAGTATAGAAGCTTCAGTGTTTCACTTCATGCCCTTTCAAGCCATCTGCTGTGAAAGTGCATGTGAAAGCACTGTTACATTCCTGCTTCATCTCAGTGGTCAGGCTACATTGTGTCAGAAGGAGTCTCAGCAGCAGCCCTCTCTGGAAGATTTGCAATGCCTAAATAAAAGTGCTGCAAATTTGTATTTGTTTGTTTATGTATCTCAGGTAAATGAAAAATACATTCAGTGATTCTCGCTCTAATAACTGATGATTTTTCCCGTTAGTTATCTAATAAAATCACAGAAAACCAAAGTGACGTGGTGTACAGTAATTGAACTTCAGTCCAGCAGAGGGCAGCTCAGACTTAACAAAACTGAATATAAAGAAGTGCCAGTATATGCTGGGCTGTAAGCGTGGACGCGTTATTGGAACTGGATAGCCTCTTGAACAAAAAAGTGGTGCCCAATCACTTAAAGAATAATCCATTTGCAGGCGCATGAGGAAAAAATTTTCTAGCTGTTTGGTACATTGCACATGCGTATTATTGCCTGTGGCCCCGCCCACATGCACATCTTTTTTATGATTAAATTATTTAGAAAAATAAAAACTTCCTCTGAGATAGTTGTATAAAACATATGAATTTTCTTTTGTCTCCAGCTTCACAACATCGTTTTTGAACTGAGAAAAATTGGCAGTGAAGATAAACAGCATCTTCACATCTGGCTCTCTTAATACATCTAAGGATGCAAAAGAAAAGCAGTTTCCATGTAGCACGGCTCACTGCACGTGTATGGTGTTTAACACTGACGATGTGTCTTCATCTTAACAAGAAACATCTCCTGCTCACCACCTATTCACAATGACAGTGCTTTGAAATTAGGCCCAATCTTATTTCTCAATCTTACCTCTTCCCCTACACCTTGTCCCTTAAAACAGAGTGCTAAGGGGTATGGCTGAAAATATTCCCCTAAGAAATGAGACACAAACATGTGACTAGTGTTTACAGCTTCCAAGATGCAGTTGTCAACTTTGGTAATATGTAAAATATGTAAACATACGCGACTGCAAATAAGCAACAATGATATGTGTTGTAGAGCAGTCGCCTGCCAGCCCTACATGCTGAGGTGTTTTTAGACAAGACACCAAAACCCCATTGCTGTTGGTCACTTGTAAGTCACTTTGGATAAACGCACCTGCCAAATAACTATAATAATGATGGAAAGTTAAAGCTGGCAAACCTAGCGAACCAAGTTTCCAGTGACGAATGTGACTTAAATGTGTGGGCACAAGATTGAATTTAACATATAATAATGGTTGCTGTAATTAAATCCTTATTAATTCCAAAAATATTCATTCACTTTTTGCTTGTGTGTGCAGCCATACTGTCCATGTATCTGGTGTTCCAGATTCCTCACACTTCCTTTGTTGTGTGGTCGTGAAAATTTTTCGTTTCAAGGGCTATGTAACCCCCTGCCTTAGCCCTACCCCTCAATCCAAAAAGGAATCAGGACACCCCAACCCTGAGGGGTATGGCTAAGGGGGAGAAATGAGATTGGGCCTAAGTGTCTGTGAGTCTACGCTGCTCTCTGCTGGGTAGAGTATGAAATGCATCATACCTCTTCAAGTTTTTGTTCTGTGTTTGATTAGATTTTTTTGTGGCAAGAATTTTCCTGTTATGATGAAAAACAAATTGGTTTAATGACAACATAATTGTCATTTAACATGTTCTCAGCTGAATTATGATTAAGCATAAAATAAAATACATATTACAGTATGACATTAAAAGTCTTCAATAGACCTCTGTGCCACACACAATGGTCCTAAAAGCACCTAAATGACTAAGCTAATATCATGCTGCTGGACTTATTTACATTCCTCTGATGAATCATTAAAATGTCAGGTCAATGGAGCTCTACTTCAGACAGTTCACTTCCATTTTATGTGAAGCACCGTCCAGGTCTATACTAAATTAATAGTCATTTTTTTATGTTCTTCATTTAAATAATTCCTACCTAAATCTGTTTATTGATAATTTTTATTATTCTTATTATTCTTATTATTCTTGTCATATTGTGAGCCTTCAGATTTATTTTGTGACTTTATCCCAAACATTATGATCTCAGACAGAAATAAAAAAGATAAATAAGACATCAGCTGTGATAAGCCAGAATCATTCCTGCATTACAAATGATCAGAGCAAAAAGAAAATATTATCATGCGAGCTTCATCTGAATGAGAAGAGCACGAGTTGGCCATGAAGTCATAATCAGTGAGCTTTTATTAAACTTACTGTAAATGGTGTCACATCAAGCTTCCAAAGACAATGAAGTCCATTATAGTCTATTTCATTAGAACTGCAAACATTTTTCCAGTGAGTGCTGGGGCGTGAGGGAGGGTCAGTGGGGGAGAGTAAGGATCAAACTGATGACTCATGACAAAGTTATTCAGTTTCCAAGAAGGCGTTCTTCTTGTAACAATGCTATGATGAGATCCTTGGCTGCACTTCTCTCAGAATTGCATTTGTGATCCACTGTTTTTGGCTGTTGCTAAGGACACTATCTGTGCTCGACGGTGGATCTGACGTCAAGTAACAGTCTCATCTTCCCAAATAATCTTCCCAGAGATCTCAAAGGTGCTGCCCTAATAGTTTATCCAGTGCAGGCGTGTGTGACAAAATGTGCTGGAGCCTGGTTTTTCACTCAGTAGCATCATCATTTCATTTTCATTCTGTGACATGTTTACTTATCCAAGCTGTGAGCGACTCGACCTGTTCACATATGTGTTGAAAAGAGGCTCTTAAGATGACAACTTTGTGACATTAGGCACGTGCTGCAGACATTAAAGCATGCTTTCACTTTTTCCCTCATTACCGCACAGCCGCTAGTGAAATTCATATCAGGCAAATAGGGCCAATATTTGGAGCATATGGGGGACCAAGGTGATTTCTGACCCACCTAACAGGCATCAGAGAAGGTTTTTTTTCCATTCTGTCACAGTGAACTCTTTCCATAGCATTTCTGGGAAGTGGTGGAAAAACGAACCTGACAGCAGTGACAGCCTATGACACCTGTGACATTTTCCAGTAGTACTGATGTCATGATGTCAGCCAGCACATGTGGCCAATTTATGGAGGCTCAAATCTGAATATGAGTATCAGGGAATACGGAAAAACATTTTTCATTATGGTATCTTTTTGAGATACTTGTGGACTTGCCACCTTATTTGCCTTTTCAGTAATGTAGTTTAGTGGCGAGGTTGTTGTCAAGCTACTTGGAAAGGGATAAGCTTGCCCAAACCTCAGTGCAGAAGCATGGGATATGCTCAGAGCACACCCTGCTTGATGATCTGTCATCAAGCAAAGAATGCAAGAGGACACTTTCATGTAGTATTCCTGTATTTATGCATATGGATGACATGAGAACCATCAAGAAAAAAAAAATTGGTCCAAATCATGTGCTCACCACTCTTGTTAATACATTTGCAATGATTACATGAGGTACTGTGCCCCTACAACAACAACCTGTTTTTATTTAACACTTTATTTATGACTTAAGGATGTGTACATACAATATACTGCCAAAAGTTTTGGAACGTCAGCCTTTACATGCACATTAAATTAAATGATATTCCATTCTTAATCTGAAGAGTTCAATATGGAGTTGGCCCACACTTTGCAGCTATAACAGCTTCTACACTTCTGGGAAGGCTTTCCACAAGGTTTAGGAGTGTGTTTATGGGGATTTTTGACCATTCCTCAAGAAAATTTGTGAGGTCAGGCACTGATGTTGGGTGAGAATTCCTGGTTCACAGTCTCCACACTGTCAGGTAGAGATCAGGACTGTGCAGGCCAGTCAAGTGCCTCCACAACAAACTCAATCATCCATGTATTTATGGTTCTTGCTTTGTACACTGAATTCCATGATTTCGATGGGGTGTTCAAAACGTTTGGCTATATAGTGTATGCGTGCGATCACATTATGTCCCTGCAGCTCCTCTTTTGCTGAGACTTACAGGAGCTATCTTTACATATTTAGTTTCTTCTTGTAATACTGAAATTACTCAGTAGCTCATCAAAGTGATTATTAGTGATAGTGATTAACACCTTTAGGCACATCAGACAATTTGATGTGTGGATGTGACTGTTGTGGCCCCTGACAGTGTATTTTGTACCTGTTTCAAGATAGAGAACCAGTAGAGAGAATGTTTGAATTAGAAAGTGCACACTGGAAGCCCTTTGTTTACACAGAAAGGACCATTCAGGCATTTACTGGGTAAAATAAAACTACTATTGAAAACTCTTACCAATCAACTATCGGTAAGATCATGCACAACACTAAAAGGACTGTAGAGTAAGATGAGTAGTAGCACTGATGTAAGAAAACATTAATTGTATGTTTTGGCGGCGTTAAGTTGATGCAGTTTGCTATTTTCTATAGATATGTTTTGGTTTGGTGTTGTTCTGTGCAGCGTTTTACCCCAAAATTGATGCTTCAGGTACAGCTTGTCATCCTGGATGGGCACCAGAGAGCCAGATAATTAAATTATGATTTAATTACACAAACGGTGCTCCTCCACCAGTGACAGTTGTGCATCTGTTACCTTCGTTCCCACAACACACATCCTGCTGGAGCTCTGCAATTTCCAGATGAATCGGTGTGGATAAAACAAAACTTCTAGACAACATTCCATTCTGTTCTGAAGGAAAAAACACTTTTTCCAGTGGATGGTACCAAGACAGAGTATTGAAAGTTGCTGTGTATATCATCCATTATTTGATTTAACATTCAGTAAAAGGCTTCAGACACTGGAAATATGTCTTACAAAAGGAGAAGGGACTGAACAGACAAGGCTCTTTTAAGGAGCATATGCTGTTCATTTGGTTTGAACAGCACTGCACAACCCACTATCTGATCACAATTTTAAATTTGTATCATATTGTTACTTGTAAATAAAATCAAATTTTATCAAATATTTTATCCATTAACCATTAACTATTCTGCTCTTATGTCAGAAAGTCAGAAAATAAACATCTTGACTTTGAATTTTAAGGCCATTCATCGTGCTAAGGTGCCTGGCCTGATACTTTCTTCCTGCACTGGGACTGTTCAGAGTAGACAGCTGCTTGACCTGATGTTGCAAGGCAGCTAAAACAGGGAGAGACTGGCAAACAAGGTCAAAAGTCATGACTACTGCAGCCTCACCTGTCCCATTCTTGTTTCTTAGCAACACCTGGAAGAAATTTGATTACACTGGCACAAATGTCCATTTGGATTTATGATGAATGGATTAGAATATGAATCTAGAAATACAGGCATGTAAACTTACTGACTGGCAGAGGTATACCACTATGAGGTCATGTGTCTACTTCTAATTCCAAAGCAATTTACCAAAACATTAGATAGGCTGACATGTTCCTGAGCTTAAAGAAATAGCAGAGGTACAGTTAGGTCCAAATATATTTGGCCAGTGACAGATGTTTTATGATTTTGCTTTTATACAGCACAGTTGATTTGAAATAAAACAGTCAAGATGTGATCAAAGTGTAGACTTTCAGATTTACTGTAAGATCATTTACAAAATGATGGCATTTACAACCATTTTAAACAGAGTGCCTCAGTTTTCAGGGGCTCAGTAGAATTTGGTCAAAGTGACATACAGTTACTGTAAATTTAACCATGATTTTTAATACTTCCATAAATCTAGTAACTGCCTAAAGTCTGAAGCCCAAGGACAACACCACATTCTGAGTTTTATCCCTGGAGATGCTTTGCCAGGTCTTCACTGTAGCCACCTTCTGTTGCTGTTTGTTTGTGGGTCTTCTTCCTCTCAGGTTTGTCTTCAGTAACTGAAAAACTGCTCTATTGGGTTAAGATCAGGTGACTGACTGACACTAGCACTTGGCTGAATGTGAGCAGAGAGTACAGTCCTATACACCTCAGAATTCATCTCGCTACTTCTGTCAGCAGTCACAACATCAATAAACACCAGTGAGTACATTCCACTGGCAGTCATACATATGTATGCCATAACACTGCCTCCACCATGTTGGACACATGATGTGGTATGTTTTGGATCATAAGCTGATGCTTTCCTTCACCATATTTTTGTTTCCTCTATGATTCTGGTAAAAGGTAATCTTGGTTTCATCTGTCTGAATAATCTAAATTTCAGAGCATGGGAGGCTTTTTTATGTTTTCTTGCAAAGTCTAATCTGGCTTTTCTGTTCTTGAATGTTACCAGTGGTTTGCACTGTGTCGAAAACTGCCTGTAAGCTTCTCTAGATTGCAAATTTTAACAATTATTTGCCTACTTTCTTCAGAGTATTCTTGACTTCTATTGGGGTTTTTCTTCACCAAGGAAAAGATTCTGCGATCATCCACTTTAGTTATGTGACCCGGAGGAAAAGAACCAGCCCAGGACACAAAAAAAATCTTTTTTTTCTTGGAAAAAAAGAAATAAAACTGGTGTTTTGAATGGATAATTTTCCTGTGGAAGAAAGGCCTCTCCTGTCACCTGTCTTATGAGAATCTTAGGCACAATTGTTTTACATGATATAAGATTTTTTTTTCAAAGTTTCTCACATAACAAATATTGCAGTTCTCTGTCCACATGGACAATTCATCATTAGGTCAATATCGATCAGTAGTTAAACATGACAGCCATGCATTTGTATTTTATTTGTGTGTCAGTCTGGAGAAAAATAACTTTGCTCAAATTAATTCATCAGTCAGTCTGTCTGCAGAGAACTCTGCTTGTTGTTCTGGCTGATAGGTTCTGTGCAAGGAGGGGAGGAGGAGAAGGGGTAATGAGTCTGGGTCTGGGTCTCTCCTCATCTCAGGAATGCGTGCAGATTCCTCTCCAAAAGTGCTGACATCAGGAGTGGCCTTGGGTTAAAAACAACCAGTTTATTACAAACTGGCTGTTTTTAATTCAAAACAGGCAGGCTGTGTTGCTCATCTGTTTAAAAGTTCAGTGCAGGTATGGCCACTGTATGTCCACTAGCAATACCTTACGTACTCTGTATGGCACCAAGCATTATATTATGACAGAATCATCAATGAATTTAAAAATTAGTGGATTTCCTAGTAGCGCGCAGCAGATGAAGGATACCAAGACCCTTACCTTTTTAGAAAATTCACTCATTCAGTGCATTGCAGGAGCAAAGTGTCACATTCACTTTAAGCTGCTATCTTGGCCTGGTCTTTCTTAAAAAAAGAAGCTGTTATTCACCTCAATAGGATTTTTATGTAAAAAATTAAATAACTGTAAAACATGCATAGAGGCATTCACTTACATTCACACAAAATGAATGCTGGATATGTAAATAAGCAGCCACATGCTAGTGCTGTGTTCTGTTTTTGCAGGTTTATGGACATATATTTTCACAAAATTCTTAGCATTGATAGCATTTCAGGCGATACAGTGATGATGTCATCTCTGAGAGCTGAGGAGGGAAGAAACTCCATACACACACACACACACACACACACACACACACACACTTGTCTTCCCTTGTCTAGGGAAACTCCCTAGCTAACCCTAACCACCACAATTAACACTTAACCCTAACTCTTACCCCAACCGAAACCTAATTTTAACCTTGGAAGATAACCCCCAAGACATTCTTTGAAGTTGTGAGGGCCCACTAAATGTCCTCACAAAATGGCCTCTTTCTGTAAGGAAAACATCTTTGGTCTATGTAGGTTAATATAAGAACCAACATACACACACACACATACACACATGCATTTGTCTTTGTCACCTTGTGGGGTTTTTACACGACCAACTTACATTACTTTCCTAGAGACTTATTCTATTCTCATTCAAAAATGGAGTGATTTTATACTGGGGACCAGATGCTGCACACAAGGAAGGCAATGTTCCCACATTGTGAGACTATGAGAATGTGAGTAATACACGGTGGCCACAGGTACACAATACACACACAAACATACACACTACTGTTATTTAAGTAAACAGCTTTTCATGCACACTGTACCAACCACAACCTCGGACCACAGAACCTTTTGAAGAGAACTCGCAAGTCCACACAGGTGAGTAAACCAAACACACAAATATATGCCTGAGGGAAGACACGGTACATAAAGGAGTGATTTGAGCAAACTTTGGCCTCCTCTTTCTTTTAAAACTTCGTGTCAGCTCATGTGAGGAGAAAAATCTGTGTGCAGGAGCACAGAAAGGCGGGCCTTTCTCTGCTTTTTCACAATAAATGTATTAAAGTTGTCAGGCCTGCTTCTGTCAGCCAAAAGGTTATGAAATATTGTCATTATGGACCAACATGTTTTCATTCACAAGGTCAGTTTGGAAAGCAAACATCCAAGGTCATGCACAACAGCAATGAATAAGGAGAGGGCTAATGATATATGCTGTAGTGAAAAGGGATGGAATGGATTTACACAGCTGGAATCATCATTTAAGCTTGTTTAATCAAGAGGGCGGACAGCCAAAAGCCTGCCCACAATGTGCAGACCCTTCACCTTATATAAATCAGAACCAGTCCAGAAACCAACTCATCCAACACCAGGCCTTTAAGTGCCTATGGCAGAAGACTTCATGAAAGGACCACACATTGCACATCCATTTGGTTTGGACATTTTCAATCTTGCAGGCCTCCCTTCATATGTCATTGTCTTCCACATTTGATTGCATCTTCTTCTATTACTTCATTCATTCATTCATTGGTGATATTGGTAGAGATAGATAGACTCTCTCTCTCTCTCTCAGGGTGTTAGCACCCTGGGACATCTACTATTACACTATTGTATTTTTGTCAACTTAATAAGTTGACTAAAGTTTCATAAATTATTTCATTCAAGGCTAAAGATCAGAGCAACTTGTTTAATAATACAAGTTTGACAATTAAAAATAATTTTTATCAATGAAATCCTCAATTTATCAAAATAAATTGGATGACAATGTAATCACATAAAAAGTCTTCATATTCTCACAGAGCTACTTTGCTATAGAGTTCTTCTGCTGACCTTGTGATCAGCTCATTAGTAAGATTTCCTCAGTGTCACTCCCTGTTTTCCACTGTCAGAGTGAAAAGAAGTCCTGGTTAACAGATCAGGGTTGACTTTGTTTTCATTGTCTGCTAAAACACAGGACACTAGGTGGCCTGACGCATTACTGCACTCCCTATTCATGCCACTGTCCAACCTCATGGTACTGTGTGTGTGTGCATGAATCAGAACTTCAAAGGCCAAGATCTAACTCCATTCAAGGAGACTGAATGCTGAAGAAACTGGCAGAAAGGAGTGCATATTCACACATGAAGTGAAAAGACAATATTTATGATATGTCAGTGCAATGCTTACTGCACTTTCTCCCTCACTCGACACAATATACACAACCTCTTACCCTTACACACATTCCTACTGTTGTTACATCTGCTTATGTCTTTTTGCTGAACCTGCGGTGTCTAGCCGTGCCACATGTTGACCTCTAAACTCGACTGCACGTTGGCCTCTCTGTGAACTGTGTGTAGCTTCATCCTGTGAGCTGGGCCCAGGTGGTACTCGACAGTGTACTCCAGACTGAAAGAGTCATAGTTGGAATGCTCTTAATCCCCTTATTAGGTCAGATTAGGTGTACAATTTGGGCACAGACATTTTCATGAGATGAGCAAACCACCAGATGATGTTAATGTCTTGGCTGTTCAGTGTAAATATGCATCAATTACCCCATAACACTGAGTTCTGTAACCCCTGCATATCTTGCTTTGTTTAAAAAAAAATGAATTCTGAAGTGCATCTAAAATACAGATTTATGGTTTGCTGTTGTTACGAAATTTTTAAAAAGTTCCGTTCCTGCTCCTGCATCTCCACACGCTTGTGTAATGGTTGTCTAAAGTGGGTGTGACTGACGGAATGAACTTTCTGAATGGACAGTCTCTGATTGAGCAAGAAACACTATTTGAAGCATCCTAGGATCCCTATCTTAGGTCAGACCTATTTTTGAACTTCAAACGTCATGTCCTGGAGAAAACCTTCTTTTGGGAAATCACTCATTCATTTGATGACTCCAGGCTGTGTTTAAGAAAGTCAATTTAAGTAAATTAGGCCATTTAATCTAAACCTGGGCTTAACCCAACTCTCTCTGGGATTATCCCCAACTCCCATCACCCTGTGGAAGATCCACTCCCAAATGCCTTCCATACAAAAGTATAGGGAAGTAGCTTTTGGGTTAACCAGTTCCAACTTGAAAACACAGTGACATAAACATGAAGCATAAATCTACCCACATTTGTTCAAATATGCTTGTGAATTAGTAGATCCTGCACTCAGGTTATGTTTTTCTTTTGTTTTTCTGTCTCCTTCCTCATCTCTTCCTTTCTCCATCAGATTTGAATGGTAAAGCAACTTTCTTAGCCAAACAAAACTAAAAATATGCAGGTAGTCTATGATACCTACTGTAGAAGCCAAAGGTAAGCACATTAGTGTACGTCACAATATGGCACCCAAGTCCCCCAGCTTTAACATGCCACAGTCAATACAGATGTGAGACATGTTATAATTTTTATTTATTTATTTATTTTTCTTTTGCACCTTTCTCTGTTACCAGAAAAACAATTCCAAGGATGAGGACTAAAGTTTGGTTTGGCAAATGCAGGTCTGGTTAACTGTCCCAGCTCCAGTAAAGCCACTTCACTAAGCTTTGCTAGGCTTAAACCCAGTACACTCAATGGTTGTAACTAAATGCCAAGTGACATCACTGCTGCAAAGGTGTCTCATATTATACTGAATGATGTGCACTTTGTTCACATTCACATCGTTCAAACTGTTCTCCAGACTCTTCCTCTTGATGCATCACTGGACGATTTTTGTTGTTGTTTATAACCTGTCCTTGGAGCACACATGATTTTGCCTCACTAGGACCTCTGTTCACTGCATATGGTAGCTGCTTTGCTGCAGTGAGTGCCTAGGATGTTAAATCCTTTTTCCATGAAGAGTTTCTGCCTAGTCTTGCACATCTGGTCACAGTGAAGGCTTACGTGGAGGACGTAAAACAAAAATGTCAGAAGTGCATCATGAGTCTGACACTTATCTTCATCATGAATTCATGTCCTTTTCATGAGGACCTTCTGAATTTAATGGTACTGTGCAGCATTAGCAGTGCTTTGAGTATTAGCTCACCAGGCTGATAATGTTTCCCTCATATTTTTATCTCTTGCGTCATCATAACAAGTCCTCCTCACTCTCACTGCTGTACATTTTACAAGGGAAATTGTTTAGAAAGGATTAGATCCCCCCTTTATGGAAACTTAGGATGTTTCCATGTGCTTATCCAGGAGCTGGGCACTGCAATATATCACTGCATAAATTTAGTATTTAGTATTTTCTGTTGCATTTGTTTAAAAAGACCACTTCAGTTTTAATGTACAACCAATAGAGAAGTCAGATTTTGTCACTGTTCTAGAGTAGTTTCATGGTGAAACCACCTGTTTTGTTTAAAATAGTAATGCAGAGATGGAATACGATATATCTTTTCAGAGTCTCATTCCAAATGATCAAGTGTAAGGTAGGTTCATGTGAGTTGTCCTCCTTGAGCCAAACGTGAATATCTGTGCAGGCAGGGCTTGAATAAACATTTATATTACCCCACTCAGCAAAATACATCTTCCAGGCTCTTTGAAGAATTGAAAACATTTCTCTCGAGTGTGACGAAGCACTATAATTTCCAAGAAAAAGCATCTGTCCGGGGCTTAGAGACATACCAAAGCTTTACAAGCTGGGCTTTAGTTTTATGAGAATAATCCCTATATGTGCATGATACACTGAAACCTGCAAAGAATCCCCTCCAATGTAGCTTCCTCCTCTGTCCTAGACAGAATATTCAGTCCTCTGGAAAATTCCACTCTACAGTCCAAGACCGTGTCCTGTGATAAGAAACGTGTTATTCTTGACGGTGACAGACAGAATAACAGTTTGGGATTTTCAAAGTGGCTGAAACTCCAATATGACTCATACAGTTTACATGATTGTGCTGGTTTTGTTTTTACAGTAAGTGTGATAGTCCAGCTGCGAGTGACAGCTATTTTCAACCTGGTTTGTTTAGGTTCCAGACTCTAAGCAGACACAAGGTAAACTAACAGACGCTATCTGGTCAGGTTTTGTCTTGACTGTTGTCTTCAAAGGTTGTCAAATAAATATGACATTTACAAATTATTTAGATTTATCCTTTCAAATAAAGAAATGAGATTCTTGTAGACAGAAGGACTGTTGCTCTTCAATCCAACTTATATAACGTTGTCAGGAGCAGTTCTTTCTAACAAGGGAAACCTTCCACATAAAGGTAAACTTTCTGCATTTAATTAATTATTTTTACTTATGTATTGATAGCGTGTGATCTCAGTGCAGCTTTTCATACTCGAGGACAGACATTGGTTCAGATCATATCACAAAGGCAGGGGTTAGGTGGTTTACATAATTGGTTATAAATCCAAGTCGATAGCCATGACATGTGGAGTCCTGCAAGGCTCTATTCTTAGACCACTGCTATTCAACCTGTACATGCTCACCCTGGGTCAGCAGACAATGCTCAGATTTACTTATCTTTGTCACCAAGTGACAATAGTCCATTAAATTCTCTCTGTCATGGTATAGAGCAAATAAATGACCGGATGCAATACATTTTCTTTGAACTAAATAGAGATAAGACTGAATTTATTGTATTTGGCAGCAAAAAAATAGACCACCTTGATTCTAGAGCTATAAAGACAAAACACAAGTTAGAAATCTTGATATCATAATTAACACAGGCCTGACCTTCACCAGTCTGCCTTTGGTTGACTTTGATGTCTCTGCTACACTTATTTTTCATCTGTTGTTGCATACAGGGCAACTTACAGTGTTACTGCACTGCCAAATAATTTTGTTTCAGAACCTTTACAGAACCTGGCATTTTGTCTCAATTGATTTTAATCTGGTTATTGCTTATTTTAATTCTGTCACTGTCTTTCTTTGTTTATGTAAAGCTCATTGAATTGCCATTGTGTATGAAATGTGTCATTTAAATAAAGTTGCTTTGCCCTTAAGCAGCCATAATCAGTATTGGATTACATACATGTGTGCTGCAGATCATTGTCCTATTGCATGACCTAATTTCAACCAAGTTTCAGCTGTCAGACAGATGGCCTCACATTTGTCCCTAAAATGCTCTGAAAGAAATTCATGTTTGATGCAGTGACTGCAAGGGTCCAGGTCCTGTGGCTGTGTAACAAGCCCAAATCATCATCACTCCACCACTTTGCTTCACAGTGGGTATGAGGTGTTTCTGCTGAAATGCTGTGTTTAGCATTCACCAAACATGGTGCATTAAGGCCAGACAGCTCCACTTTAGTCTCATCTGTCCAAAAGTCTTGAGGTTTGTTTAGACGCAGTTTTGTGAAAATCAGTTATGCTTTTGTGTTCTTTTTAGACAAAAGGAAAGCTTTTTCCTGGCAACCCTTCCAAACAAACCATACTTGTTCAGTCTTCTTCTAATTGTGCTGTCATGGACTTTTACCATGCCGAATGAGCCCTATAGCTCTGAGATGTACATGAACATTAAACTCCAACTCTTTTTGGAGATGGTTTATAATTCTTTATAAATTGATGTGCACCAACAATTGCTTCTCAAAGACCACTACTTACGCCTTTCTCTGTTGCTATTACGTTAGGCATTCCTCAAAGTCCACCAAGACTTGGTTGCAGAAGAAGTCCTGTAAGATCCTGCAGAGGCCATCACAGTAAACTGACTTGAACTTCATAGTAAAGATTTGAAGAAGGAGGTTGCAGCATGTAATAACAACAAAAGGGGGTCATGCTTTATGTTATAGGCTCTGATTTACAGTGTAAGTTCCCCAAATTAACAGTGCATTTCTCTGTAATATTGGTTTACCTATAAATTGTGTATTGATACGTATTTGTTGGTACAGAGGAATAATGTGCAATGTTTAAGGAATAAGAGCAAACAAGAAATGCACTTATACTGCAAGTATTTTCTAAGTACATAGTATTTATTCTAATTTTACTGGGCAGGTATATCCCTCTACCAGGTACTTACATAGTAAATATTAAACCTGCTGCCTGTAAATTAAAGTGGTCACTGTTGCCCTCTTGTTCAACAGACATTCGGCTGATAAGACTCCAGGACACAGAACTGTCGATCTGTGACTGATTCTTATTAGCTGGGCAGTAAAACCTCACCTGTTAAGTGGCTGTGGATCAGGAGGTTGAGCAGTCATCTTCCAGTTGTAGGGTCGGTAGATCAATTCCTGGATCCCCCGATGAGTCAGGTCAGCTGCATAGCAGCTCCGTAATGTGTATGCATGTGTGAGTGAATGGGTGAATGAGAAGCAGTGTCAAAGCACTGTGAGTACCCATGAGGTAGAAAGGTACTATATAAGTGCAGACCATTTACTGGGTACATGTTCACACTGAGTTAGGGACAGTCTGATATTTTTCCCTATCAATATGTACTGTATCAATATTACAGAGGAATACACTGTTTTTTGGGGAACTTGTAATGTAATGTAATTTATGCTGTGAATCGTGGCCTGTAAATTAAAGCATTACCCAAAGGGTACAGAGGGTACAATCCTTTAGGGACTGCAGAAGTCACTAAAAGTTGCATTTTTCACATATTCATATTAAATTGGCACTTTAACACTATACTGATTCATTGCCTCAAAAAACATCATTATGATCATAACTGATATTGTTATTGTTATTGTTATTGTTATTGTTATTAGCAGTAGTACTGGAATGATGACAACAGTAGAAGCAGCAGTATTAGTAGCTGCAGCAGCCACTTTATGAGCAGTTGTATGAGTAGATGACTGGCTCATATCCAGTTTCCAATAAAAAGCTCAGGCTGATATATCTGCCCGACCTGAGCACAGTCTGTTCTTTGTTGACAGTTGAGAGTAACAGCAGCAGAGGAGATGTGGGATCAGACCAAGCCTGTGATAAATCATGACTCAGCAGTGTAGCATGATAAGCAAAAGCTGTCTGAACAAGCCCAGATGACAGAAAGATGAGGGAAACTGCATTTCCTCCTCTCCTATCTGCCTCCGTGTCAGCCTCACGTCTGTAAGAGCTGATGTATGAATACCAACACACATTCTTGCATGTCAGCATGGTACATACATATGTGTATACAAGTTACACTTTTTATTATACACAATTCCATTATATTGTTATTCTGATATGTATTTAATTTTTACTTGCTGGTGTCTTTTTCCACTCAATGTGTTTACTGCTGTCAGTGTCGGACTCTTTTCTGTGTTGGGTTGTCTCCTACTGCCCTCTAGTGGACAGTGATCACAGCTGTAGTGAGTAAAGCATTCTTGAGATCAGCACACAAATTCACTTGTTAAAAGATAAGCAAGACACTTGTTTTTCCACCAGTGACATGTTCAATGAATTAGCAAAGACTGATAAAAAAAGTCATAATGGCTAGTTGTGAATGTGAAAAATGAGAAATTTGTAAACTATCTGCTCATTTTGAATTTGATGTCAGCAACAAAAATGGGATGAGAGCAACAAAACACTGAAAAAATTCTAACAGAAAGCACCTGTAACATCTCACAACTAATAAGGTGCACTGGCAACAGGCCAGTTTCATTATTGGCTGTAAAAAAAAAAAAAAAAAAAAAAGCACCACAGAGAGGCTGAGCCTGTCAGAAGCAGGGATGGGACAAGGTTCAACAATCTTGTTCAACAACTTAAAAATAATGTTTCTATAGTTCATAATATCACTAAAAGACAACTGGAGCCACTGAATGGACATGTTCCTCAGGCATTGCTTTGGGTATTTGTCATACCACTCTCTGATTTTCTCAAACTTTTTTATTGAATTTTACACAGCATCACAACTGAAACTAACTCTTCACATAACTTATGAAGATGTCCGGGCGTATGCTTTGACAGTTGATAATTACTGCTGGTAAATTCTTGCTGGTAATAAAAAAAAACTGAGGAGAGAAAAAAGCAACAGACAGGACACAGACCTGGGAGAGTGGTGAGTGAAGAGGAAATGTTGATAAGACATATGCATGTCAGGTCATAGTGCAGTTACTGGCTAATTCTAGTCACATCCAATTTTGGCGATGTGCACGTATAAATGTCCAATAACTGAGTTAAACATGGTGGCATGTCACTTACAAGCAGATACAAATGTAAGTAATTTGAACTATATGGTCATTGTTCCCAGCCCACAGTCACCTAACACATGGGAGCTACAGTGGTTCACTGAGCATGTCACCTTTCATGAAATGCAAAATCAAAATATTAACTGACGTGGGAATGTGGTGCAGCTAAAGATCAAGGTAATTATGTCAGGCAACTTTGTCAGTCACATGTTCTCTGTCTGCAGCATTAGCATCTTCTTCTGAAAAGGCTGTTTTAATATCGTGCAGAAACAGCCCTTAAGTGTCTTTCGATAAACAATGAAGGGCCCCTCTAAAGCTGCAGGAGCAAAACTCAAGCAGCGAAGCACCACTATTAACATATGACTGATTCTAGCTCTGTTTTTCAGATATTAGTTACAAAATACAAACAGGATTTTTGAAAAAAAATGGTAGTAATGGTGGTAAAAGGAAGAATACAGGAAAAATTGCATTCCAAGTGATCCATTAGGCTCTAAGCAAATTTGCATTTGTTTTCCAAGTATCTTTGTGCTATTTGGAACTTTACAGCATGTTAGCTGCAGCACATTCAGTATTTTTGGCATTTCATCTGTCACCATTATATTCTTTCACAGCACAGTTAGACATTGTGTTTGTGTTCAGTTACTGTTTACCTGAGAAATTCCCTAGAAAAAGCTGCAGTAACACAAAATAATATCAAACATATTCTTCTATTGACGGAACAAATAGAGCTCTTCGGAATATTAAGAAGTCAGAACACATTTGTACAGTCAAATTAGAGCATTATGAGACAATATACTGCTCTTCCCCTTCCTCTTCTGGCCCAGGTGTCCGTTGCAAAGGAGAGATGGGCATCCCTCTTATCTCTGAGTCATTAACTGATAAAAAGTCCACACAACTTTCAGTACAAATGACATCATCTCATTAGAAATGTACAGTGAGGCACAGTGTTACTACTAACATGTCTGCTTTCATACTTCACTCCTGTGTGATTTGATTTGGAAACACTGTGATGAAGAGAGTCAACATGCCTGTGAAAATTTCTTGTTACTTCAGGATCACATACAAATAAATGAGGCAAGCATACTAGCAATGTTACATTAATAAAATATTAATACAACATTAGTATAATAATATGGCATATATAATGTGGCTTAAATTACAAGTTGAACTGCATGCAACCATAGGGAAGTTTCTTTCTGTCACTGAAAATTATTCATGTGCTTCTTCCAGATCTTCCAGTTAAAGCTCAGGGCATGATGTGGAGGCTGGTCTGCAGGCTATTAATATGTCATTAAATAGCCTGCAATTCAAATTATCACTTCATGTCCCAGCATTTATGTGTTTCTGTGGATAGGTTAGTAAGGCCACTGACCCCAACTGGTTGAGGCAGATGGCCGCCCACCCTGAGCCTGGATCCTCTCAACTATTGCCCAGTGGTTGCTCAAGTGGGATTTGTTGAGATGACTTTTTTGTGTTTGTTTGTGATTTGGTGCTATACAAACTACAAACTGAATTAAATTGAGTTCAATTAAAATAAGCTCCAACTGCCCTGCTCCACCAACATGTTTGCTTTGCAAAGTAAAACTACTGTCCTTTTTCCAAAAAAGAACCTGTAACAGTATATATCATTCAGTTTTTTTATTTTAATTTCTCTTTTGTCTTTGTAGTATTTAAAATTTTAATTTCAGTTTTACACAAAAAGGTAAATGGGGCTTAAGACTCCTCAGCTTTACTGTTTACTGTTAGCGCTGATGAACAATGCTACTTTATAGAGCTGGGAAGTAACAGGCGAAAAACCAACCATGGCAAGTCTTTAAATGGCTTCCTATGCACAGCCACAAACCAATTGTAGCTTATGCTGTAAAACATCCCACAAAAAACTACTACGATTCCCATCAGCCAATGTGTCGTTTGCTGTAATATGCAAATGCTTCAACAAGAACCTGCCGCTGTAACACTGCCACTGTGTGTGGAGTGAACACACTGATGTTAGCATTTAGCTCAGAGCACAGCTGCAGCTCATTCTGTACAGCAAAACCTCAAGTGACCATGTGGAGGCACTAAACTCATGGTCGGGTGAAACAGCTGCATCTCTGTCACTGTTAAAACTCTTACACACTGTTCATTTACTCAGTTTTTTTTCTCAATGTATTGAATTGTGGCTCTTTTGTCTGCAGAAGAAAAGACTTTTCAGCCTCTTGAGTCACAGTCACTTGATAAAACACAAAAGCTGGTTTATTAAATTGTCTTCATTGACATTAAGCTGTGAACATTCAGGCACGATATACCACAAAACTGACTATAACAGCATCATACATGAATAATACTGAATTAGTTCAGCTCCAAATGCTATGGAATAGCTGACAGGTTAGTGTACAACATTAAACCCACCTGGTGGCGGTAGTTAATGTGGTAGACGGGTCAGCACAGGAACAATTTAATGCTGGTCATGATCAGCGTCAGAACACACAGTGTATCACAGCTTGTTGTGTGTGGGACTGGTCAGAGAGCCCATGTTGACCACTGTCCAGCACAAGATTAACTAACACCGCCAGGTGGAGTTAATGTTGTGGCTGATCGGTGGATTTACTGCGAGTACAGAGCAGTACTGTCTCACCATCATCTGTTCTGTGTACTGTACTGTAGTCGGCTGTCATTCTGTGTCAGTGACTGTCACACGCACTGCTGGTTATTTCACTGTGTCTCTTCAGGTTAATAGGGTGATTTCGATCAAACATGCATGATCTTTGTGACATAGGGAAACAAGGTGAGGATTTCTGTTTGAACACCAAACTGCATGCAAATCCAAGCAGGGTTAAATTGTGCCACTTTAATGTTTAGCTAATATATCTGGCTGCTGTTAGCATCGTTGTGAAATCGAGTGTGGCAATGTAGCCATGTAGCCATGTTCAGTGTTTATCATGTCAGCATCAACATAGCTTGGGAAACTCACTGACATTGTTCATCCAGGAGTTTTCATCAAAAAGGCAAAAACGTTTAAAAACCCAGATGGGGTTCATCATCTTGTAGACACAAGAAGATGCTTTGGTGCATTCTGACCTGTCACTTCTGTATGTTTTATAAATTCTATGCAAGCAGCAGCCCAAACTGAAAAAAACACTGTAATTCTAGACAACTCTGTCAGCTACAACTCAAAAAGTGGAAACAATACATCCTTTTAAATACATATGATGAGTGGGGGTTCAGGGAGGCGTGACATGCTGCTTCCTAGTCTCTCTTCCATTTTCCCGATGCTCCCAACTCCTAATCTTGACTGTGCATGCAAATAGTCTAAAAAACGTCCCTACCAAACATTTGCATTTAAACAAATAGATAAAGGTCATTTTGAAAAGCTGCCTCCTCATGACTGCAGTGTGAGGTGGCATGTTCCATGTGTCCCTGCCCTCCTGACAGCGTGGTTAAAGCTCCCATCGTGGCATGCCACACCACAGTATGGTGCTGCACACTGGGATTTAACTACTGTAGGCAAATACAGCAGAGGGAGAACAGAGAGGCCTGTGTGTGAGAGTGAGTGTGTGTGTGTGTGAGACTGCTCCACAGCATCATGGACACAGGTAAGACACACTCATTCATATACATACTGACTACTGCGCCTGCTGATACTAGAAGCGCTGCACTAATGCGATATTTAGATTAATTTAACCTGTTTAACATCGGATTTGTATGAATTTCACAAAGAAGCTCATGGGAAGAAATTAAAATGTGTGTGACAACTTTATTTGTATTTTGGGAATTATTTGATGCAATATGTGCCAGTTAACCCTTTGTGATCTGAGGGTCTTTTGGACGTTTTTACCACTTTACATTTGCTTCAATAATCCACCTTTAAAACTGTTTTGACTTAACTGTTAAAAAAGTTGACGCCTGCACCGGTGCAGGCGTTGATTTCCAACGGTTAATGTGCCAGTCGATAGTTTCCTTTGCTGATTTTAATTTTCTATAAGAAATTGGTCCTTTTAGTATCAATGTAATGTATGAGTAAGAATATGTAATCTGCAGGTTAAAAAAATCTGTGTTTAATATTTCAGTGCAAGTTTTAGCATCAAGTACTCGTATGCTAATTAATACCATTCACGACACATAATTGAATATGGAATAATGCCCCTATATATGCTGAATATGCTATTTTGCTACCTGGAAATGCCACAGCACTCAAAATCATCCTTTCCATAATTTTGACACAATCCAGAAAAACATGAAAATTAAAAATGTCCATGGTTGAGCAAAGTTGGACCTTATCTAAAATATCCATTCAAAATCTTTTACATAAAGTTTTTTGCATGCAATTTCCGTTTGCATAATAAAGTTTGCATTTTCATTGAGTTTAGGCTTTTGCTTCCCAGGAATGTGTCTAAATCACACCCGCACACATAAAGATTTGTGACAACCAAATGTACTGGAATACCACATGGGCTGCTCTTACTGTGCATGCAAGAAACATATTTCCTATGTTTTTGTAACTGTGAGGTTTCAGTAAGTGTTTGGAGTAAATCGCCTCTTTTTAGCAGTCCATTTGCATCGACCAAACCAAAGTCAATTTCCATGCAATTTACACACCAATCCCAAATAGTCATTCACCTATATGCATAAAACTGTGAAACATTCAAATGAACACACATTTGTGGGGATGGATGAAAATTTGTATAGAGTTTTGTGTATCAAGTTGAACCGTTTCTGGATTTCTATCAAATATTCATAATAATGTGTGTGATTCACAAACTGCTCTGCTCTCTCCAGAATATTCTAAGAGGGTGTACCAAGGTGTTCGAGTCAAGCATACAGTGAAAGACCTGCTGGCAGAGAAGCGATCCAGACAGACGAACGGACCCAGATACAGTGTAAGCAAAAACTGCTCTGCTTTTGTCCTGTGCTGTCTCTTCCCACTTCATTTTTCTCCCAAACCAAACATCACAACCACAGTTGACATTCGTTTGGGTGGCGGAGGGGAGCACAATTAAGAGGTTGGCTTTTAAAAATGTCCTCCACTTGTTTACATTTTGTCTTGTATTGTGAACTAACGATCCATGGTTGATCCATTGACCGCCTGCAACTCCCCCACCTCTGTCTCTGCTCCCCTCGAATGCTCATGAAGCCAGTCGGTAAATAGCTGAACATGGTGTGTGTGTAGAGAGCGACACAAAGCTCCAAGTTCCATTCTTACCTCACAAAAGAGCATTGACACAATGCTGGTAATGGTGACAGCCATGATTTCCCCTGAGGTGGAGGTGGGGGCAGGGTGGCAGGACTGAGGTGGACAGGTATGATATACAGACAGAAAAAGGGCAGCACAGGAGGCTGCCTATGCAAAGTTTGAGCCACGCACACCTGCCAGCCGACATTGTCCTCCACTGTGTACAGGCCACATACAAACCTCCTATTGTTGTCTCAGAAACAGACGCCAACACACTCTCACACACATGTAGTCAGAGAAATCAGACTCTGCTTTAGACGTCTGCATGCACAAGCAAGACTGGCTTTTCACTCCCCACAAACCACCTGTCAAAAGGCTTTTACAGGACAGTATCCACTGTTTGTTTTCTGTTTAGCGTTGGCATGTCCACTCTATAGATATGTAGGCCACTAATGACTCAGGTAATGACAGGATTGAGTGAAAGGCAAAAGAGAAAACACCATTAGATGCAACAAAGAGAAAGACCAAAAATTACCCTTCACTAGTCCAACAATCGTAGTGTAATTTGGAGGCCCAGAAGGCCTTTAAGTTTTGTTTCAAACATGCTTTGACGTTAGGGATAAGCTAGCGATAGTCTGTTGTCAACAATGAACTGATACTTTAAGTTGTCCTCTTGATCGAACCTCAGGAACATCACAGCGTCTCCTGAAGGCAGAGGCGACAGCCGTGTAAAGGCAGAATGCTGCAACTGTATGTGGAAGCAGCTGGGTGAAGGGGAGGAAAGTGTGCCTGTCAGTGAGTCCACAGATGAGACAATAACAGGCAACTGCTGCTTTTGTTTCTCTTGAAAATGAGAATAGCAACCTCCCTGACTGAACTGTTGAAATGATGTGGTGGGGGGTTCTACAACAACTAAATAATGTTTAACCAACTTAAACGACCCCATCAGACCTATTCTCTTATAGAACTATTGAAGTCATACAGTATTTTGGATTGTTACAATAACCGATAATGATTCAGTCATGCCTATCCATTAGTTACTTTCATTCCGTCTGAGTTTGAACACTTTTGTTCAAAGTGACTCCTGGGCAGCTGTGGATCAGCATAGGGGTGGACTATGTTAGGCTATATTACTGGATCAAATATGTAGCTAACTTAAGGTTTGATCAATAAGGAAGAGATTGAGAATCAATGATGGCCTATAATGATGGTTAGAAGATGACTGAGTGAACAACGTGAATGAAATCGGCTGTGTTGTTCAGCTGTGACTGAAGCCCTATCACACCTACTGGAGTATGGCCTACTGCCAATACCACATTCACTGCGAGGTACAATGAGAATAGCAAAAAACACATTCTGAAAACACTAATGTAGATTTTGGGTTAGACTTTAGACGTGTGATTATAAGACTACAATGTGAAGCCTATACATAAATAATATAAGCATAGGCAATAGCACTATTTTGCCAAAAAAAAGTTGATTTAGTGAAACTGTGGAACACTGATTATAGTTTGATCCACTCGCTAGTTTCTAGATGATGGTCTCAAGGCTGATCAACCCAGTCTTATTATCACTTATTGTGTAACCACAGCTGTCTTTGTTTTTTTAGTAGGTGATGTAGTTACAGGCACCTGATGCCTGACAACAGTAGGTCTTAACTGCATGAGCATGTAACAGTGAAATCCAGTCCCACTGGTTAATGTTAACTTTTTCAAGTAACACCCGGTTCTATAGTGGTTTAAGCTTTTGTAAGGTTTAGATGAAAATGTGTGTCGTGTATTAGAGTTAATTTACTAAAAACTTGAATTTGATAAATTATTTATAGTCACACTATTTACATATTTACATTTACACAGTTGATAATAAAGTGATAAAAGTATAAATAATTTCATTAGCAACTTTCAAAGTATAAAATAATCAGCTAAATCTATCTATGCAGTTTTTCCTTTCACTTACCTCAAACTAAGTGTCCTAGTTTCTGATTGGTTTTACCATAACATGTTATTTAGAAGCAAAGTGAAGCTCCTGTGTGCATAACAGTCATGAACTGCAGGTTATCTGTCTCCATCACATTCAAAAAGTGATCCAACCACCACACATCAAACTCACACGCTACACAGTCACCCTCTTCATCTAACTGACAGTTGTGACCACATATCAGTAAAAGCTGGCAACTTTAACTATAAAGCTATTTAATGGTGATTAAGGGTTCCAAAGTCATTTTTAGGATTGGGGCTCCAGTGAACCATGGTGAGAGCCATTATCTACAAATGGAGAAAACTTGGAACAGTGGTGAACTTCCCAGGAGTGGCTTGCTTAGCAATATTACTCCAGGAGCACAACAACAACTCATCCAGGAGGCCATAAAAGAACCTTGCCACGACTTGCCATAATTGATGGAACCATGAATTCTGTCCAGACATACATTTGTGACCTCAAGCTCAACACACTTGGGTTATGCAGCAGGACAATGATCTGAACACGCCAGCAATTTCACCTCTGAATGGTCCAAAAATGAAGGTTTTGGAGTGGCCTAGTCAAGACCAGACTTGAATCTGACTGAGATGCTGTGGCATGACCTTAAACAGGCCATTCATGCTCAAAAGCCCTCCAGTGTGAATGAAATAAAACAATTCTGCAAAGCAGAGTGGACGAAATGTTTGTCCACAGCAATGTGAAGGACTCATTGCCAGGTTTATGAGCAATTATTTTCTCACATAGGGCCAGGCATGTTTGGACACAGTTTTTCCCTTAATTAATAAAAACATTATCTAAAAACTGCATTTTTCATTTACTCTGATCTTTGTATAATGTTAAAATTAGTTTGATGATCGGAACCATTTAAGTGTGACAAATGCAAAATAATTTAATAATAATAATAAATAAATGCAAAAAAAAAATACCTGGAAGGTAACAAATACTTTTACACTGTTTTCCGTGAGGAATACTCACAACTGCAGATGGTTATATAGATATTAGAAATAAACTAACTTTTCCTGTTGACTTAATGCAAATGTTTAGGTTTTCTTAATTTCAAGTTCATCCAACTTTTTTTTCCAATTTTTACATGAAATAGCTTCTTTTTGTACTTTAATACATACTAAATTAAAATGTTTTTTTTATTCAAAACAAATAAAACCATGCAAACCATGATCAAAGCTAGCGTACCTTTAACATCAACAGCATTATTGTATAACTGCAAAAGTAAATACAAATATCGAGTTACAGTCTAAAGTCCCTTTTACCATATTGAATTACAATATGCAGCTTTCTGGGCTGCAATTCAGCAACTTTTTAATGTGACATTTTCTTGTATGAATGAATGATGAAGCTCTAATGATGCAGAGAATAGCTAAAGCCATCCTCATCTTTATGTAAGTTAGTGTAATACCCCCCTTTTATCTGTCAAAATAAAAGGCCATTGAGAGAGAAGAGCAAACCCTGACCACAGAGTTAGCCTCCTCCTGTTGAAACATGGCAGGTCACAGTGAATCATAAAGCTCTTACATACTTTTCTGAGAAGGTTTCCATTGAGGTGCCTGAACAAGTTGGTATTACATAAACGATCCAGGACAGCAAGAAATCAAAGTGCTTCATGTAGAAACTAACAAGAACTTGCAATAACATAAAGTTTACCAGTCAGATGAAATATTATACAATAGACAGAATGTAAGTAAGGAAGTAATAATTAAGAGAGAAACAAGTATGACTGTTTTTAAAATATCAGTATAATAACAGGTTGTGGGAATAGGAGAAAATGAATAGTGCTTTGCATAGGAAGGAAGACCTCTTTTCTGTAAAATATGGTTAATTAAATCCATCATCATCATTACTCCACCCGCCCACTCTGCCGCAAACACACACACAAACACATGCACTGTCTAAGCTTGACCTATCTGATTTTCATACGCAGCCTTCAGAGATGCACTGAGCCGTACCTGGGCCACATGAGGAAGTCTTGGCACTGGCAAATCACATTCAAATTCTGTCCTCAAAATTTGTTTGCCTCCCAGCCAACGCAGGCTTAATATCAACTCCTTCATGTAAGCAATATGCAAACAAACCTGTCCCGTCAAACCCTGTGCTGCATGTCTCTGCACACTGGCCTGTTCGACTCTGCACGCATCAGCATCCAGTTTTAGAATAAAAACTGACACGTTTTTATGATTGAATGTAAAAAAATATATACAGTTCAGGTATAGGTTTGGACTCAACTTCTACTGTTATTATTATGTTCTACGTTTTAGATGAATACTGGAGACATGGAATAATGTAGAAAGCGACAATGTTTAAAAACAACCTACAAAGCGTGTTTCATATTTTAGATTCCTCAGATTTCTGCCTTGAGGACAGCTTTGCACATTGTTGGAGGAAGACAATTCACTTCTTTACTTTCAGTTTTTTTATTTACTAAGTGCTGTACTTCAGTACAATTTCAGGCATTTCTTCTTTACTGGACTATTGCCATTTTCTGCAATATGATACGTCAACTTCACTACAGAGGCACGCGTCATACCTTTACTATGTATACTAGTAATACTATGGATACAGTATAATCAAAAGACTTAGTCACAAGCTGTGAGTATGTAACATAATTCAAATAATGACAGCACGTTACAGCTCGGTTATAACACAGTAATAGTGAAGCAATATTTTAGAAATAACAAGACAATAATAGCAGTTCTAGGTATGTCTAAGTAATCACAAAGTAAGATGGTAATACTATAGTATCATAGTAACATCACAGTTGTGACTAATAATAACCAGGTAATAACTTGGTTTAAGCAATAAAGTACCTAGGTAACAGTGGACTGCAAATACCTGGAGAAGTAATTACCTGGAAATACATGTCATAGTTTCTGTGTAAAGCTTCTTGTCCCTACTATACTATGTAGCTATATAGGTCTATATAGCTGTGACAAAAATAGATGACATGCTTCCCAGAAGTGATGACAGCTTAAACCAGTATAATGGCAGTATAGGCCATAAACCCTGTCATCAACATGTTATAACCTTTTTTGGTAGATATTATCATTTCCAGATAAGCTCTTTATATCTGGTTTCCACATTGCTACTCTTGTGTTTTTGGCCTCCTATTAGTTACATACACTACTGGTGAAAAGTTTGCACACACATAGGAATGAGCATGTTTTTCATGTCAATGTCTTCAGCTGCGTCACCATCATTGCAAAAGAGTTTTATAAATATCAGTTCTCCTTTTAAATGAATGAACTGACATTAACAAACACAATGTGCTATTGGAAGAAAAATGTAGTTATACAAATGTTTGCTGATAATAGGACTTTGTATATTTATGGAAATATTCTTTATAAAAACAGCTGTTTCCAGCTACAATGGTCATACAATATTGACAATAGCTGCACTGTATTTCTGATCAGTTGGATGTTGTAAAATCTGTTGTTGTTTTTTTTTCAAAAACATGGTTTCATGGGTTCATTTCTTTGTGTGTGCAGCGTACATCCATTGCTCATGAAAAGCTATTACTTTACTGGCCACATTATATTACTTTATTATTTTTGGCAGCATAACAACTCTGTTACATTGTTTTTACAATATTACAATCTGAAATATTCCTGAAATATTAGTCATTATTACCCCTTTGATCATAAGCTGTAAAGGTCAACTTTACAACTTTTTATTAGATTCAAAACATATGATCATCTAACAGCACAGACATTAAAATGATGATCATCACAATGCACCACAATAACCTAATAATATAATACAATACACACTGACAGGAAACGGGCCATTTTACTTTTGTTACGTGTGTTTCTTTTTCTTTCCTTGTTTCTTTCTTTCTTTTTTTTGAAAATACTTTTACTTAAGGAAATAATCTGAGTACTTAGTGATACGGGGAAGCTGTGCCTAGTGAAAAGAGTCACTCATCCGATGGTAGAAAAACAATAGTCCTTCATAATTCATAGGTCAGTATGAAGACATGAAGTCTGAACAAAAAAAAATTGTATGCAATTGCAAAACCAACCAAACCCTATGAGACTGTCCCAGGTGGTCCCAGCTAAAGGGGACGAAGAGTCGCAGTATGTATACAGCAAAGGACACGTTCTGAGTTACCAGCTTCAGGCATCAGATCTGAGTTGAAAACCTCACATTAGAGCCCACACTTATGCTTTCAGGACTTTGCTCTGGGGAGTCCATTCTGAGACATTTGGTTCC
Organism: Helostoma temminkii; assembly: GCA_900302695.1. Classification (NCBI taxonomy): domain Eukaryota; kingdom Metazoa; phylum Chordata; class Actinopteri; order Anabantiformes; family Helostomatidae; genus Helostoma; species Helostoma temminkii. The sequence continues at coordinate 10,062 of OMLM01000204.1, read as the reverse complement.
TACCGCCTTGTATTTATGAGGTGCCAGGAAGTTGAATCTATGTGTGTTGTTCTCATTCCAAAGCATGGAGGAGGAGGTGTGATGGTGTGGGTGTGCTGTTGATGATTTATTTGGAATTCAACTGAAACAAATCTCCAGGCTGTGTAACACTTTTACTGAGAAACAGAGTGATATAACAGGCTGACTTCTGCAATCAGTCAACCTGAATCTTGCTGAGATATTTGGGATTTGGGATGAGTTGGACTGAACAGTGAAGGTAAAGCAGACAGGTACTCTGGATATGAGTGAACTCCTCAAAAACGACCCGCACCGCATCTACAAAGATTCCCTGTTTTTTAAATTCTGGATGGTATCAGAACTAGTTTTCTGCTAGAACCACCTGATGCACTGTAAATATAGTATGATACTGTCTGGCAGAGTGGAAATGGCACCTACAGCCAAAGTCAAAAATACACTGTAGCACAGTTTCTCAACCTCATGTGAACTGCACACCTGGATTACACTTTCCCTGGAAGAACCCAGTTACTGAATCGTTGTGGTTTTAAAGGAACTGGAGCATCCATTGTAAAGAGCTATTCAAATAGCTAATAGTAAAATTGTGTCTCTGTTTTCCAGAATATGTTAAACAAACATAAATGTGAATGAATTACACAATCAGGGAAGAGCAGTCCCTAAAAAGAAAAGTAAAATAGCTACAAAAACTCCTGATTATTAAAGATCCGTTTAAGAGCGACTTGATCACATGATTGATGATGTGTAGGTCCTCTAACCAATCAGAGACAACGATTGGCCTTATGTTTGCTGTATTCAGTGTATTCAGCATTTCCTGCAAAAATATCAGTTTTATCCATTTTATTTATCAGTGAAGGTCCAAAGTCCAAGCTTTCACTTTAGTAGCTGATGAATCACATGCATCATAATTTTGTATAAATGGGTTATTTGTTTTATACTTTTTGAAGTCTAAAGGGGTCAAATGTGTCCAATAGTTAATAATAATAATAAAAAACAATACAGCAGTGTTTGATAAAAACAAACTATATAATTTCCATATTTTTCTCCTTTATGACGCCTTGACCCCCCAGATGAATCTGTTGATCTTGTGCAAGTGTCAAAACCCTCATGTTTGGAACCACTGCACTTTAATTCAGTTACACTACAGTCACTACCAATTTCATTTCAGAATCCATTTTAAAATTCTAAAAAACTTGATGCTGAATTCCTGCTTATTGCCAGAGCACAGGGATCTGTGGGCGTGTCCAACAATGTTTCTGCTAATGTGAGGAGTGGCTGTGTGCACACAGTGCAGCCAGGCACAACCAGGCACAATGTGGAAAAGAGGAAGAGAAGGAGGGAGTACTTCGATTAGTGGTGGAATTAATTGTGAGCAGGTGGAATCCATGCAATTCAACTCCAGGAAGCTGAGGCTTCAAAATGCTTTATAATTATTAACATACATAGGAATAAATACCCAGAGGAAGGCAGAGAGAACAGGCAGCTGTTTACTGGCCCAATAACTGCTGGAGTCTCTGTACTGTTACTGTGAGACTGTGAGATGTTACAGGTAAATCCTCTTCACATTCAAAAACACTCATTAAGTCCAGCAAATGTAGGAGTGTAACATGACTGTGGCCCATACACCCCACACCCGACACACCCGACACTTGGCATGTGGCACTTAAGAGTTGGTGTCAGCCAAGAATGAGACAAATAACATGACTGAGTCACATATTTCCCAAAGTTGGTCTGGGAAATATGATCCATATAGTAAAGTATAGTGAGTAAAGTGAGCAGGATTTTGAGCTTTGAGCAGAAGGAAGTGCTCGACATTTTATTTATTTATGTTTATTTTAGGTTTATCATTTATTACTGCTTGCTGTTGTGTATCTGGATTGAGCTTTACCCTTTACTGGCCATGACTTTAATTCTGGCTCTTTTGTTATTGGCTTGAGTGTTGCTGTAGTTTCTCTAACTTGTTTCATTCGGGCAGATCAGTTCTGTGCTAATATTTTCACTTGGAGTTTGGATTTGACATTTGATCCCAGATTGATTTGAAACAGAGGGGACATGACAGTGCAGTCAGTGTTGTTGACCATTGTCACCATTGTTATAAAGGGATTTCAGTTGATATTTTTGCTTTAAAAAACCTTATGTAAGACCAGTGACTAGTCAGTGTAAGACAGGAAAACTGTGGAATGAGTGAAGTGAGAAGTGATCAGTTTCACTCCTTTCCTCTGATGGTCCTGTCACTCATGTGTCTTCTTCCTCTGTCACAGGGAGGATCCACTACTCCACCCTCATTTGTCCAGATGCCAGGTGAGACTCTGCAAACCAAGAGAAACATCTTCATGTTCCACAACTTGAATGGCTGAACATGAAATGTACACACAATAAGTCTGAGTGTCTCAGTAATCCATGTCTTTTTCTGCAGGCTCTCACATGCTGCCCAGCTACTACGGCATGAGACGTCCCTTCATCTCTGACTCAGACTTCTGCTCATCCACCAAGCAGTTCTCCCCTGACGTCTACTCCTCCAGCATCGGGGGTAAACCTCTGGGCTGCGAGCCCTCCACCATAAGCGGCTACTCCTCCCTTATTGACAGCTACTATCCAGAGACCTTTGGGGATTACCGCAGTGCCACCGCCTTCTCCAGCTCCGGAGGATCCTTCCTCCCCTCGTCAGCCCTCTCGTCCCTGCTGCCTCCCTTCAGTGGGGAGTCCTCACATTTATTTCTGGTAGGATTTAGGATTCTATCTGTGCATATGTGTGATGTGAACCACATTCAGACAGACAGCATGCACAGTGATGAACTATGATGCCCACCTCAGACCTGTCTGTTATGAAGTGGATAATCTTCACAGTTACTAGCAGTGCACGGGGGTGGGCATCTTTTAAACTCTAAATCGCTACGATCAATGCATCGATTGCATTGACGCTCACAGGGAATTGAAAGCACACACTGAACAGTACAAATGACAACTGTTGTATTGAGGTGAAGACAGAAGGTTTATATACAGAGATCTTAAAATGTGAACCAATAAAACTAAATATATTGGTGTGATATCATCATGGGTACATGGGAAAAATTATTTTCCTGCAGAATTTTTGTGACCTGTCTGTAAAATTCAAACTTTACTGGTAAATACAGTGGAAACTATCAACCAGTTAAGGGGAAATACAAATACAAAAGCACTCCTGTTCTGTTCTGAGCCTGTCGTTGTGACAGCATCTGATAAGATGTTTCCTTTTGTCATAAGAGGAAACAAGTGAATGAGTGACTCATTCTCTCCTCTCTTCCTGCTTCAGAGAGACTCATGGGACCAGTCAGTTCCAGAGCCGGTATCTCAGGTGGAGGCTCTCTGTCCAGACAGCCTGGCTTCCATCAGTGTCCCGCCCTCCATGCCCAGCCCAGAG
>OMLM01000203.1:48580-58594 GCA_900302695.1 Helostoma temminkii | reverse complement strand
ATTCACTACTGCATATTCTGGGGACATCAGAGACCTGTTTCTTGACCCCCCCCAAAAGACAGTATAATATCAGACCTTTAATGCAGCACAAATGTAGATGATGATCAGTCTTTGCAATTTAGCACTGAGGAACATCCATCCATCCATTTTCTGAACCACTTTGTTCCCATAGGGGTCACGGGCGTGCTGAAGCCTATCCCAGCTATCATACAGGCGAGAGTCGGGGTACACCCTGGACAGGTCGCTAGTCCATCACAGGGCCACATATAGACAAAGACAACCATTACCGAGGAATATTATTCTAAAATAATTCGACACACCTTTGCACAGATTGGTGAACCTCTGCCCATCTGTACTTCTGAGAGACTCTGATTCTTCAAGATGCTCTTTTTATACCCAATTACTGACCCGTTCTAGTTAAGTTAATTAGATGCAGAATGTTCTTCTTGCTTTTTCTCGTTAGTATCACTTAGGTTTCCAGCCTTTTGCTGCTTTTGTCCAAACATTTTGGAGATGTGTTGTTCCTGCTTCCTAATTTTTTCTTAAAATGGTAGATTTTCTCAGTTTAATCATTTTCATTTAATCATTTTCTATATTGTGAATAAAATATGGGTTTATGAGATTTGCAATAATTGAAGCTAACAGCATGTAAAAAGGTTCCATGTAGATTTTTTTTGTTTGTTTGTTTTTTGGAAGGAGAGTCACTTATCAAGACAGCAGCTGTACAAACTCCAGTATACCTCAGTGGACAATAACTTCTATATCAAAGGATGTAAGACTTTGAAAGTAATTCAGTATCGAAAGAATGAAAAACGGTGAGAAATGAGATCTTCTGTCCAGCTGCAAACTATTTTTTGACTTTATCAGGTGGTAATCTGTTAATGTGGGCCATAGATGAATAATCTGCTTTGAGCAGTTTGCCTTAGATAATCTGGCGTTCCTCCAGTGATGTCATCATGATGGCTGGGAGGATGGTGGATGATTAAGCTGGAAATAGTTCAAGATGAGAGGAATAAAGGCAAAGGATTGAGGCAGCAGCAGAAGCTTATTTGTAGCATTTTAAGTCAAAAGAGAAACTGTGAAATTAATAATTCACAATTTACATCACATTACACTGTGTTTTATTTTGAGTTCAAAGCCCTTTTAAATTGTACCAGTTTATACTGGCTTTTAATAGTTTAAGATTATACTGTTAAAAGCTTTTAGTGTTTTCAAACTTGCATCATTTACATCTATATACTGCCCTCTGTCGTTTGCAGAAACGGTGATGCAAACAAAATGCTACAAGTGATTGAACTAAACTTTGGACTTGCCACTCAAAAGACTTGTCCATGGTGCAGCTGGTATTTAAATATATTCTCTTTAGATTTTAATGCACAGGGATGTAACTAAGACAACAAGCCTTGTTTCTCTGTTGGGAACTGCATCCCTCTTTCTTTATTTTTCTCCTCTCCCACGCTGTTCATACAAAACAACCTACTCCTTTTTCTATGACTCATGCTCACAACAGTGTGTAAATTATTAAAATCTGTCAAGTTTGCTGTACGCTCCTACCCCTTGGTGAAATTCAAAACCATAGAGTAACAACGCAGCAGTGTCAGATATCCATAATCTATAGAGGTAGAAATTTCCAGGCAGTTTTATGCTCTTTAATTGTTTCTTCTAATTTTTCACTCTGTCTTTTCACGCTGTCTTATAGTTGCTCTCATGCACAAATACTGTTGCTTACTGATCTCTTCTCATCCTCCTACAGAATACATGCATTCAAGTTCACTTCAGTTTGTAGCCATAACTGTTGCTAAGTGCTCATTTCAGCAAATCTTCCATTAGTTTCATCATAGACTTAAAGGTAATGGTAACAAAACTGAACAAAAACTTTCTCTCCTTTCCGACTCTCTGTCCAGATGACATGGTCTTGGCCAGCAGTAACATGGACATGGAGGACCGGCTTTCTCACCTAGAGCAAAGGCTGCAGCTACAGGAGGATGAGATCCAGCTGCTGAAGGCTGCTCTGGCTGATGCCCTGCGTCGACTGGGATGCTGTGAGGAGCAGAGCCTGGGGATGCAGCCAGGAGGTGGACATGCTGCTGGGAGAAGACCTCTGTCCACCACAGCATCAGCAGCTCCTACCAAGGGTAAGTAAGGTAACACGAAAAAAGACAGAAATAGCTCTGTGCATTTTTTTCATCATGCTTCTTCTATTTTTTTTTTGTCATATTCTAAAATACATCTTTATTTAAAGCTGTGATGGATAGTGAAATGTAAGCAACCTTTAGCCTGAGTCCCTGGCATGCAGCCTAACTCTCCTTGGAGCTGTTATTGGATATGAACAAAGTAACTGTTGTTGGTAATAAAATGCATAATAAATCCCTGCTATCTATAGATGATGTTCTGTTGACACTACACTTGTTTTGAAATGAGAATATACACATTTTCAGTAAGCACTGAATGAAAACATTGAAGGTTGTAAAATGGACATTTTTAAAATAATAAATAAACAGATTATTTATTGGAATTTCCCCTGGTGATCCCCTGGATCTAGAAACACTGCACATGCTGTCATATAGTACAGGAACAACACATACACACATCACACTGAGCACAAATGTGCAGTCTATGATTCACACTGGGCTATACAGCACATAAACTGTTCATGAAATTATTAACATGCTCTGTTTAGTTCTCTTTTGATGAGGCTAATGTTAGGAACGTTTCTACCTTCCAGTGCGTCAGCTCCTGCAGGCTCTTCCGTCCAGACCACTTAGCAACGGCTACGTTCAACAGAAACGCCTCCTCTCTTCCCCTTCATCACCTAAGAAAGAGGTGCTGCAGTCCATTAAAAGGTATGTTTAAGAAAGGAAACAAATTTGTGTACACTCACTTTGGTTTTCTAGTTACAAATGTTTTTACACAAATATTTCTCAATGCAATAAAACGAAATGCTGTTGCGGATAGAAAACTGAAAACTTTGGTATCAGCTGGCCATGAAAACAACGCTGGGCGTCATTTTGCCAATCTCCTCCCTTTAGGAAGAGCATGTCCACAGAGCGTCTCACCCTGGTGAGGAGAGAGATGGGATCAGAGAGTCGGAGTCGAACCACCTCTTCCAGCAGCTCCTCAGGTGGCAAAAGGTAACATCCTTCTACTGCACAGTGTTTAATTATACACCATATTGCTTCTTATCTATAATGATGCCTGGTTAAACATTTACAGCACTTCACAAAGGGCCAAAGTAACACAGACTGCATGAGATTTTAACTGATGCAGCCATGAAGAAGTTCCATATTTTCCTCCAGCAGACTCGGTCCTCATTTGTGTGTTGTGGAGGAGTTCACTGGATCACTTCAGTTTTCTTTAATGAGCATCTTACCTCTATGATCTGCCTTCTGTCTGTCTGTCTGTCTGTGGACAGACTAGACTAGAAGCAGAAGAAAGCCCTTCTCTCGTTAGTGTTTGCTACTGTCTGTTACTGCCCCTGATGATAGAAGTCATATTTATCTTTAAAGTTCTGTGTTTGAACGAGAAAATTTGTTTGGAGAAGAAGTAACCGTTTTCAGTATTATATTAATTTGCACTCAAGTGCATGATGGTGTAGGCCCCAGTTACTCTGATAAGTAGATATAGTAGTCAACGCACTGGTATTGAAATCCATAGTTTAGTAGTAGTAGGTTTTAGATCCTCAACTTCTTGTTGTTGTTGTTTGTTATTTTCACTTATCTAAACTATTTCTTGTGTGTTTACACTGTTAAATGCAAGAAACAACACTCATGGACCAAACTGGAGGAACTGTTAATCAAATGAAGGTGTACTACATTTACAGTGCGGGAGCTGCTGCTGCTCTGATAAAAACTCATAGTCTAGAGTTCTCAGAAGTTTTAAGAACACTCAGGCGTTCTCTGGTTTTAATTATTTAGACTGTGAGAGGAGAGAGAGAAAAGAGGACAGAGGTGGATTCTGCACATCATCATAAGAATCAACAAATGTGTCTCCTCATCATGTGTGGATGCTACACACCCACAGTCAGCACTTCCTGCTGGCCTGCAGTGCACCTCGGGTGTCACCGTGAATTAAGCTTTACACTTAACAGGTCGCTGATGTTTTGCGATGCCACGGCTGTGATCCTGATGGATGGCGAAGTATCCACGTGTCACAGCCAAGTGAACAGTTGAAGAGAAGAGAGTCATCAGTAAACACAGTTTATGTCATCAGTAAACAAAGCTGCAGGACATTTATCTTGGATTATACTTAGTACACACCTTTTCTTTGCATGCTATGTGGTAATTAATTTTTCTCACATGTTGCCATATTCTCCCTCTGCTTTCTTTTCTCTACATTAATTATCGCTTCCCTTCTTCTTTTCCTTTTTCTGTCCTGTGTTTTCATTCTATCCTATCTCTTTAGCCCTCCCTCTCTCTCTTTTCTTCTCCCGTCTTTCTGCTGATGGATCAAATTTCCAACAGTTCCTGGGAAAAGCGAGGTGTGGTCACTAGACAGAGGGGTGGGTCTGCATAGTGAGGAAGTGCGTTCTGATTGGATGCAGAGCGTCCTCAGGCAGAGCTAAAAGTTTGCACAGTGAAAGAGGAAGTCGGTGTGTTGCTGTGGCCTTTGGACAGGACAGAAACTGCTCTGACTGCTCACCACTGTTGAGTGTTGCTCTAACGGAAACCTTGCAGAAATGAAGAAATCTAATAGGTAAATAACTTTTAGCTTCTTCACAGTAGATAAATGATTGCCACAGTCACACAGAGTGTGGGGGACTGTAAGAAGACAACAATTATTAGTAAGCTTTTGCATGAGAAAGTCCTGAGTCGTGAGTCAAAATAGTTTTTTATGAAGGAATGTGTAAAGTTTGAATGACCACTTGGAAACAGCAACTTTAGTTAGCTGGGTGAATCTTGGGGGAAAGGTAGCTGCTTGTTGTGTCACACCCAGCTGGTCTCTAATTTGTCGTTTGAGTGATCTTCGAGCTTTCACAATGAAACACTGTGTGGTAAAATGTTTTTATGCTTCGACAGCTTTTTAGCCTGTTGTCAGTGTAAACAATGTCGGCAATCAGCTTTTGGAGATGACTTATGACAGCCTTAGGAAGTTGTTCATTGTGGTATGAAACTCTGTTGTCACGCAACCGTTTGATGCAGGAGGTTCGCATTGTCTGCTTTGTGAGCGGCTGCAGGAATGGCTGCAACATAGTACCCTGAACAGAAACAAGATCCTGTAATGTTAAGACTACAGACCAAATAGCATTATACATTATTTATATTTACAAAAATAAGCTTAATTAATTTATTTGCACTTTTAAAAGCATCAACAGTGGCTGTTTGGTTGTTGGGTATCAAATGATGGTGGAAAACAACAACAACATGGTAGGAAGGATAAATTAATATAAAATGAAGTTTAAAGACAATGACATGTCACACGTTCAGGTTTTAAAACTACTTCACACCAATCCCTATACTGTATTTCATTTTTCCTTCAGTAGTGCACCTTGCTTATGTTTTCCCAAAGTGATCTCAAGTAGATTGTTAATTTCCTAAAGCTGTAGAGTTGCTTGTAATTGTGAGTTGAATCAAAATGTTACGAAGACAAAGTTTATTTATAACGCGTCGCAGCATTATGACCACAGCCAGCAGACTGGTGCAGCTGTGGGGCTGATGTTGCAATTAGCCATTCTGCTCAACTTGCAAAACCACTGATAACATCGATTGGATATCCTGCTTTACATTTAAAACACATATTGACCAGGTCTCCCACTGCAGAGAAACCTTTTGCACAATAAACCAGCTTAACATAACTAAGACTTCCTTCAAATTTTGAATGTGAATGCAAATACTGTGAATAAGGAAGAGATTTTTTTTTATCTCCAGTGATTATCTCTCTCATTTTGTGTTCGGCACAGAAAGCTTTGATACGCAAGGAAATCTTATACTACATCTTTTAGATTACAAAGCAATCTGTATGTATTCTTATGCATCCAAAATACAGTTTGAAATTTGTTTAATCAGATGAAAACCCTGGTAGTTATGATGGTGGAAATGGTTTTCCATTATGTCAAAGCTTGAAACATTTTCCTTTTGTCAAATCTAATCCGTCTCCCCACTTGCTGGCTTTTTTTCTTCCTTTGTCTCTCTTTTGTGTTTGCATTTTGTCTGATATGTCTCATGCATGCACAGTGTAGTAGTACAGAGTAATATGGAACAAATCATATTCTAGTTGAATACTTTTTAGAGTTGACTGAATATGTGATGCGATGTGATGTAAAGATGATCAGATGCGCTTGCGTCCATTAACTGATCCACTGCTGATAATGGACAGCAAATGGATATGCACTTCACCATTCCCGGTGCTCCCAGTGTTCGGGGGGCTACAGTCTATCACTCAGACCACAACATCCATCTTCTGCAACATCCACTGCAGCACAGCAGCCTTCCTAAGACTTCCCTCATAGAAACCATGATGAGAAACTTCATGAAATTATGTAATTTAACAACAACAAATTGCATTTGCTCACTTTTACTCACTGCCTGAGAATCTGAGGTGTGATTTTTAGCTTATTTATCTGTTCCATAGTCCATTGTTTGTCAAAAACACAGCAAGCCAGTGAGCCAGTGCACTGGGGGATGTATTTCTTCCTCACAAAACATGTGACCATTGTAAGAATAACGCATCCATTTTTACTTTCTCTCAAATGGACAAGAAAGTTTCCAGCAGCTACAGTGTTTTCTCAGTTAAAAAAAACTTAAAGCTCAGCTACAGGAAGAGTTCATTTATGTCCTCAAAGCAGCAGCAGTTACTGTGTCTGTCTAATTACCTGAATCTGCCCAGAGTGTCTGTTGAGCCTTTCCAGACCACAGTGAGAGAAGCCATGCAGGTCTTTGCTGCTCATTAGTCCCTTCTTGTTCTAACAAGAACCCATTGTGTTTTCAAAGTTCAGACAGGCAGAAAATGCCAACAGCACCCTCAGTGCTGCATGTTAATAAGTGGTCTTTTGTGCATTCCCTGTCCCTGGAAACCTGGTGACTAGGACTGCAGCCACATGAGTTTTAGATCCACAGTTGTTTGCCCTGTCTGGCTGCCAGTTATCCAGCATGCCGTGCACTAATTACTGGCTGTTGATCAAACTTGTTGTCTCATTGGCTAGAACCAGGCCACGCCTCATCTTACTGGCAGCACACACACACAGGGTTCAAGAGACAAACAGGCCTTTATGTGGTTATTTTAAAGAGCTGACACCCTGCCTACTCACCAGTTGCCCAGAGACACAACAGATTCTCAGATCAGTCGCCAGTTTGCTTTGCAGTACTCTTTGAATCTTCCTCAGGTGCTTCATTATGTTCAAACACATGCATTCTCTGATCTCATTTTTATTATTCATGATTGAGCTCTTTTCTTTTTACCTGTATCCTAAGTTCATAAAGACGAGCTATGAATATGTTTTGCTTTTTTCATCCGTTTTCAACAGATGTCAACAAAAGTAGACACACGTGGCAGGTCCTGGTGACCTGTAGAGTTTTATTGTTTACAAACAAAAGTTACGGTTACATTCAGCGCAACCACAGCCTTCTGTATTTCATTAGTGAACAAAACTGTACTAAGAGGAAGAGTGATGTGTTAAACACATTGTTCCAGACTCTCCTGTGGCTGAACATGCAGACACAAGCGCCCAATTTCTCCGTCTTATCAAGCTTTACTTTTGCTGCTGTTTCCATAGTGATATTCACCTGTCAGCTGAGGCAGCACTTCATCATCCTGATAATGTGATTGGTTGACAGCATCCTGACAAGTTGGGTCGAGTGGTCAGCAGAGAGTTGTGGCTGGCTGACAGATGACTGATCCAGAACTGCTGCGACTGTAGCTCTGTTGTTGAAAACTGATGAAGCAGCTGTGGGTTTTGAGTGACGGGTCTAATTGTGCATTTTGTCAAAGTGGCTGATTCACTCTGTAGTTGGTCCTCTGTCACGTTGCTTGGCTGAGCACACATTCACTGTGTTTAACTGAACGGCAGTGTCACCACCTGTGTGTGGATACACAGGTAATGACTTCTCTGTTTGCTTTGTGCCTTCTGACTTGATCAAAGATACTTCCCTCTATTCACCTGTGTACACAGCCACATCAGAGTATTTATGAATGCAAAAACAGAACAGCATATCTAGCTTTGTGTCTAATGACAAAGAAGCACAATATGCCCAGAGCTGCTTTAACTTGCTGTCAGGCTGTGGCATAACTTGTTAAGCATGTTTTTTTTTTGTTTTTTTTCCTTAGGGATCTTTTAGTAACTCTCTTTATAAGGTTTTTGAGTGAGGCTCTCCCTTCCAACCAATCACCAAATTTTCTCCTCAATCAGAATTATTTTTGCTTCATTATCAACTTCGGATTATTCTCATTTATTGTAATTTAAGGACAACTTCCTGAAGCAGAGTACAGCAGAGCATTAAGAGAGAGACGAATGGGGAAAAGAAGAGTGGAGCAACCTGGAGTGTCTTGCTAAAGCTATGCTAATTTGCATATTGTTGCCTTAAGGCCTCGGGACATTTGCCTGTCCTGATTGGCAATCCACCTTTTCACACTCTTGTAGCAAAACAATGCTGGCACAGGCAAAGATATTTTGAGAGTATGGTATTTTAAGATGCAAAATATAACATTTTTCATAATCCTGAAGTACATTATCACAGGAGCTATAGTATGAAGGTAGCTACAGTAGGATGCATGGTCTATCCCTTACAAAACAGAAGTATACTTAAAGTTTATTTTATTAAGTATACTTTAACTATAGTATACTTGTGTCTATGTACTTCTAGTATACTTGAAGTATACAATTTTAAAACTTGGGATTGAATTGGCCCACCTTTTAGTTTATAAAAAATATACTTGAAGTATACTACAAATAGACTTTTATATATATACTGAATAATTGTTTTCATGCAGTATGACTTCCCACCATGTTGATAAACTGAAGCACAGCTGCATCAGTCATCACAGCCATGTAATTTTGGGACTAAAGTTACTGAGAGGCAGCTCCCACTCACTAACTCTTCTTACTAACAGAAGTTTATAATATATGATTATCTACCATACTTACTCTCTTTAAAAGTCAAAACACCATGTTATGTCAACAACAAATGATTAATTTATAACCTTTAATAGTTATTTGTTTATAAAGTTAAACTACTGAAAGGCATGCTGGGTATTTCTATATACTTGTCAGTATACTTAAGTTTATGTACAAGTATAGGCCATGTATACTTAGACTTTACAGCAACTATACTTAAATACTATTTGGTCTAGTATACCTCTGATAAGTACATAAAATGTATACTTCTTTTGTTTAAAAGAAGTATACTAATAGTATACTTGAATATACTACTTTTTCGTAAGGGACTTTGTGTTTTTGCTGACTGTCAGCTCTGCTTTTCCACAAACATATTATAGTGATAACATGAAGCTTGCAGCATTTAAAAAAAAAAAAGAAGGATAAATAATTCAGAAGCTCTTATGTTTGGAAAACACTCTCAGGGGCTTTGGATCTATTTTCCAATATGCATGAGAGTGAGGCCTGAAACACTTTATGCTGCAGATTAATTGTCAAATGATTAAGTTTTCTTTCGTTTTTGTTTCAGCAAAACCAAAGAATGCAGCTTCAATGCAGGTAAGATCCCATTGATGCTTTGTATCTAAGTTCTTGTGTGTCTGGTTAAATACTACATTAGTTATTGGCTTAACATCCAATTAACTGTCAGACTTTAATTTACTGTAAAGAGGATGAGCAGCCTCTGATGTGTGAAACTCAATTAGCACTCAGGAGTTCTTCAAGTAATCTTGAAGGATTTTTACTTCAGTCACTTTTAACGATTAAATATTTTGTAAATATTTAGCAATCACTCATCTTTTACAATAACCCACATTTACAAATACTAAAAAGTCTTTCTTCTGCCTGTGTTCACTGAGAAATACTATGAAGCTACAGTATTTAGTTTAGTTTTTTTTTTTTTTTTTTTTTTTTTTCTTTTTTTTTTTCTT
>OMLM01000203.1:3363-40063 GCA_900302695.1 Helostoma temminkii | reverse complement strand
ATCAACCAAAAAAAAAAAAAAAAAAAAAAAAGGCAGAGATACCTGGAGAAAGCCACAGAGAGACAGTGAAGTGAAGAGAGGAAGAATGTAGAATAGCTTCTGCAACTGCCTGGTACTTTTGTCCAATGAAACTGAAATGGTTCCTCTCGTGGCATTTTGCTTTCGGTGTCGTCTCCCTGACTCAGCTGTTTTCTTGCTTTGTACCTCACTTGTAAGTAGCTTTGGATAAAAGTATCTGCAAACGACTCGATGTAAATAATGTAATGTAAAAGTGAAAACTGGAAGGATGTTGTGGTGACATTTCTATGATCTATTAACAGTCAACATGGCTGAGGATGATGCGAATTGATGGTTAGTTCAAATACCCAGATAAGATGTTGGATTGTGCCAACACGCTTAGGTTTACATAATGTAGTATACATAAGGGAGGATAGAAGAAGCATGTGTACAGACAATATGAATACAATAATATGTAGCAGAATAACAGAAAGCACAAGGTGCACATGTGCATAAATAAGGTGGAGTTTGAGCTTTTTATTTAAAGTATAGTTGGTGTATAATATTTTAATACTATAGTCCTAGTAACAGGTATACAGAATAATAATCTGAGAAATAATGAGGAATTAAATGCTAGTTGCACTGCCGGTACAATGTGTATGATGGTGAGCAGAAAGAGAAAGGCAATGTATTGCCGCACAGCATTTTGCCACAGCGTGAAACAGAACACGAAGCTCTGTCATGTTTGTGCTTCTCACCCTTTGACCATCTCTCTGTCTCTGTCGCTCTGTCTGTTTCTCTCAGGAATATGGCCAGATGGAGCAGACGGCACAGATATCAACGCCGTGTGCAGGTCACATGATGGAACCCTGCTGGCCTCTGCAGATGACTTTGGCAAAGTGCACTTGTTCTCCTTCCCCTGCTCTCATCCAAGGGTCAGTCATGTTCGCTAACAGTTACACACCTTTAGGACATCAGCATCAGTGTCTGCTTGTTTGTATGCAAACATTTTGTATTGACACAATAATTATGACCTTAAGCTACAGCATCCAAGCTTTCAACTCTTCACTGTTCATACAGTTTGCTACATTCTGCACAGGCTTACTCCACAGTAGGAGGCGTTCAAGACACATTGTACACGTCTGTCCGAGAACAGAAATAAGGAAAACCTATAACCACATAGTCTCTACTAAGTGTTTATTTTCTGCTGTCAAGCACAACACTGTTTGACTGTTTTACTTTTTTACAAGTTCATGTTTTCAGCCAGAGCCATTTAAACTGCAGCTGTAAACTTAATTGTCCATTTACAGAGGCTGTCTGCCATTAACACAGAAGCCGCAACAGTGTCACAACATGCTCATTTAGTTTTCAGTCCTCCGTCAGAATTAAACTGATCTGAACAGCTTTACACACATTATTCACTCACAACCTTAATGGAAAAACTATGGCACAAAATCTGTGATTTAGATGTCGCTCTTCTGTTGAACCGCTTACAGTCAATAAACCAATGTTATAGACTCAGTTGGGAGTTGTTTTAAATTAATTGACAGCAAAATATATGAGTAATGGTGAAGTATTAGCTAGAGCAACTTAACAGCTGATCTTGTTATTGTCATTTTCACTGTCTAGTTACTAATTGCTTCTTTAATATTCCTCACTAACAATTACAGGCTCCGAGCCACGAGTACAGTGGCCACAGCAGTCACGTGACCAATGTTGCCTTCCTGCATGACGATAGTCACCTGCTGTCCACTGGTGGGAAAGACACCAGCATCCTGCAGTGGGTGCTTGCCTAGGCAACATTATCACCCACATCTCTAACCCGCACAGGCGGACCAGCGTCCTCTCTGACCCTGTTCACTGTTTTATTCTCCTGCCATCAGAGGGCAGCACCTCCTCTGTGCCTGCTACAAGTACAAAAAAAACAACAACACCACAACTTGACACAGTCACAATTGTCACACTGGATGAGATGTTGAGGATCATTGTAATAAACTGAATATTATTTAGTGTCCTGCTGTTTGTAATGTGTAGAGAAAATGTTTCCACAGAAAGTGAATCCTACTTATTCCTCAAATATAACAGCTACCACACCAACCCAGCAGCTGCTGATGGTTCACAGAGTAAACCTGTGATTGGTACTAACTCTGCCTACATAGTATTTATCTTAACCCCCTTTAATGGAAATTCTACCTTTTTCAAAGGACATGTTTATTTATTTGTAAGTTGTAGCTCCTTATTACAAATCAAGTATACTTGCTTTTGTTGGCCATTTTGAATGCATGCTACACAGTTAGGGTTGGGGCTATCATCATATTGGGTTACTTTTCCTACAATTCCAAAAAGCTGTTGGCTTTTACTCATGTCCACAAAATATAAAATTGGTTACAGACTTTTTAAATCTGTCAACACTGGAAAAACAACAGCTTCTAACAAAAATGTGAGACTGATTATTATAATGGATTTCACTTTGACGACCAATGGCTTCTTGGAAATGCTGAAAAAAAATGTAGCCCAATGTGTATAAAAAGCGTTAATGTTAAGTGTATGCGATTTGAAACAACCCTTTAAGAATTTCTGCACCCCAGGACAGTTTAGTGTATTCCTGTGAGCATACATCACTCCTTCCTGAAGCCAGAAATCACAGACGAAAGCCATCAAACTGTGATAAACATGTGCAGGGATGCATTTAAACAGAATGTAACCTCTCGAGGTGTGTTTGATATAATTGCTTTAAGAAGCGTGTTTGAAAAAGCTTCTCCTGTACTGGGGTGTTGTTCCTCTCAAATAGTTATAGCCTTCTTATCTTTCACTTTTTAATCCTTTTGCCTGATTTTTTTCAAGCTTTTAGGGTGCAGATTGTAAGTATTACAGAGATTGTAAACGGTACTAAGTGGTTATTCCTTCCCAGAGCTGCTCATTTTGCCCCTACTCATGGGCTGCTGTGTTTGATTGTACTACTACTGTGTGCTGAAGGCACCAGAGGGCACTAAAATACAAGAGAATGAGCATGACTGAGTCTGCCCTCTTCCTGTAGACGCTGTTACGTCATAAAGGTCTATAGAGTAAATATATATATATAATGCAGTATATCCGAGTGGCTGTGTTATTCTAATATTTAACTGTAATAATGATGGATGTTATTATTCTTGTGGCACTTTTAGCAGTTGACAGAATGGTAATGGGTAATGTAGGCTGATGTGCTGTAGAAGTAAGTTTGAGCTGTGCTTTGCCTTCTGTTTTGTTAATAAAGTTTTTACCCAAGTACTACTGAGTGACACAGTGTGCTTTGCTGTATTCTTAAAGAAACAAAATGAATCATTAACACCACAATAGTGAGAATATTAACAGAAATATTTTGGCAAAGTAAAAGTGAAAACAGGGAGGATGTTGTGGTGACATTTCTATGATCTATTGACAGTCAACATGTGTGTGTGAGGGTGAATCAGATTGACGCCATAGATGATTAGTACTAACTCAGGTTAGTAAACAAGAACTTTTCCTTACATGCCTGGACAAGATCAGCCGTCTGAAGATTGCCCGCTCGCAAAAGGAGGTGTCATTGTTGTCAAGTGAAGATCCATACCAGCACCTCCCTGTTTCCATAAATAACAAACTCTACTCGTCAACTAGAGTGGAAAAATAAGGGTTAAAGGGGAAATTACTTCATGTTGGTGTTTTATTCATACTGTTGTATGATATAAGTAAAACATTTTCATGTGGCTTTATGTTAATGCACTTTGTGTAGCTTGTATCTGAGCATTTTCCACACTGCATTTTAAAATGGTTTCTGTGATCATGAGAAAACAGAAGGATGTTGGATCATGTCCAAATAATGAGGAATACTGGAACTGGAACCAGCAGCTCAGCAGCCAATTTACAACCAAATGACTAAAAGTACACATATTGGTCCATATCAGTGTGTACAGACTTTTTGCAAAGCAAAATGTAACAACTGCAGAAAAATTCAATGTGAAGTGAACACAAACACATGACCAGTATGAAGTGTATGATTACACATCCACATTGCTTTTGGCCACATCCCTAACTGAGCATTTCAATCAGATTAATCAGACCAGATTAAAAGCCAAACAAGAATTAAGGTCAGACTTTAAGTCTCATTAACATAAATTAGTATATGTAAATAAACATGACTCCACATATAACACCGCCGGTATTCATCATCTCTTCAAAGTGTTAAACATGTATCCTTGGCAGTGCTGCTGCACAGAGTAGATATAAATATCAAAGAGGAAATAAATGATATGACTAATCATATGGCAGATAATATGACACAGAAATAATAATTGAGAGTCAGTCTCCTGATAATAAGCTTTTTTGGTTTATTAGTTTGGATAGAGACTTCTCAGCAAAATAAACTAACACCATGTTTACCCTTCCATGTTTGCTTTTCTTTTATTTTCATTTCTAAGTAAACAGCAGGTGTTTAAAGTGTGTAATTTGATTCAAATCAGAAAGAGAAGTGACGTAAATGTGCATTTACACAAGTACTGTAAAGTACTGTAAATATTCAGGTAGGTCACATGAGTATTTTGATTTTGAGCAATTTTATACTGGATGTTTAGAGACATATTTCCCTTTTTACTCACCTGCATTTATCTGATGGTGACTGTATTAGTGCTGCCAGTTTATGACAATCACAACACCTAGATTTGTTGTATACAAACGAACACACTTCTTCTGATAGTGCTTTGCCTTGCTTTAGTTTTTTCTCCTTGACTTAGAGTTTTGCTTGTTTTGTCCCTCATTTGTAAGTTGCTTTGTATAAAAGCGTCTGCCAAATGTAAATGTATACAGTATCAGCTTAGAATTTAAATAAAATCACGAGGGAACCATGTAGAGGAACCACAAACCCTTAATATGCTCTTTTGGAAAAGAGTTGACGCAAAGGTTTTGAACAATAATCCTATCCTATGACAGATGAGGGCAGATTTTACTAAGATATATTAAAATAGAGTAAATAGCAAAATGAAACACGTATGTTCAGTCAAACAATGGCAGCACAGGAATTACCCATAAAATATAAAACTACTAATATAGCACGTACTACTACACAAACAAATACTATCACGTACCAGCAAATACCTCTTACCAAACTAGCCCATACACAAATTCACACAAATGCAGATGGTTGATGACTCTCACCACAGTAAAGTTAAAAGCTGAATAATATGCAAAAATTTGAACCAGGGCAACAATTGTAAATCAATCACTTAACAGCTCATTCAAACTAAGCTCCAGAGCTTCAGTAAAACCTCTCAATATAGTCAAGCTCCTGAAAAGCTCACCCCTTCTGAAGAAGCATCATCCAAACTTACTCTGTTAAATAAAGAAGCCACAAAACTAGTAAAAGTATTGAAGTGACAAAATATAAAGTCCAGGATTTTCACTCACTAGCTCACTTAAGAACTTGACAGCACACCCACTATACCCACCATAAACTCAGTTGGAAGGTACTTGCAGACTATGTATATATTAACCTGGCTAAAATGCTGTTTTATATGTAGGTTTTACATATTTAGGTTTTAATAAAACAAAATAACAAAGGTAAATCTGTTGTTTGCTTATATTTTTTACATCAACAAAGATGTTATCCAAAAGCCTTGCAAGTTTCTAAGTAAACTAGAATTACTTATTTGTGATTGTATGCCTCTCCCAATGATTGCTTTAGTTCACATGCATTGTCTGTCCAGACTCATTCTAATAGGTTTATACTGTACATGTGTGCATTAAGTTCCCTCCACTTCCTTTCTGAGCTGTAGCGTTGACGAGAATGGGAAAAACATGAGTTCAGTGACATGTGACCTTTGGCCTTTGACCACCAAACTCTAATCAGTTCATCCTTGAATGCAAGTGGTCACTGAGCCAAATTTGAAAATATTCCCTCAAGGTTCCTGAGTTATCGTGTTAATCAAAATGAGATGGACAACAACACGCAAACAGAATGCCTCCAGCCATGTGCCGCCTGTGTGGAAGCATAACAAACGTGTTTTTCCTTTATGACTGAGGAAAGATTCCCTAAAAAGTCTTTAATTGTGTGTACTTATATGAGTGATGGCATGCATGAGATGTACAGTATGTTGTTCATTGCGTTGTTTATGTATATCTGTTTTGTTTTCTGCTACCCAAAGTGTTCACTTCCTTTGAAAATATTATAGGTTCACACAGCACTTGAGATAAACTAGACAGAAGATTTTGTACTTTCAAAGCTAAAGTATGTTCTAACATTATCGCTGCTGAAATAATACATATTGCCTGAGTTGACCAATGAACTAATCTCTAAAATGTGTTTTCCTTTAAAGGTCATCATCAGGATTAAGATTTTGCATCAACAAAGTGATACAATCTAGTGCTTCTGGTATACAGTTGTTTTTTGTACTAACAATACTTGGGTGTTTTTCTGAATTACTGTACTAAATCTTTTACACAGCTGCACAGTTTCAGCTCTGTTCAGAGCAAAGAACTGGGTTTGTGTTATTGACAATAGTTGTCATGCAAGAACATCATATGAACAAATTTGTTCCAAATTAAAACACGTTAGTAATTTAAGACCATTTGAGCCATTTACCAATCACCAGTCTGTGTCTTACTGTTACTGTTTCAACCTGCCCCACTAGAGTGAAGGGACATAAAAAATTAAATCTGTTTATTGCTACTGAAGAAGGTTAAACACAAAGACAATGAGAGGTAATAAAGAAACAAACATAACCCTAAAGAATGTGTCTAAAAAAGAGACTCTAGGCTTAATATTGCCATTAACAAACAAAGATGATTAACAAATAAGTCGGCAAACAAGAATTCAACCTACAGCACAGCACTTACAGCACACAAACAAGAGCAAGGAAAGGCGATGGAGTCGGGAGGGAAGATGACGCAAGCAACAAAGAAAGTGACCAGGTAGAATGGCAGACCAGTCAGGGCAGAGACAGATGTGTGCAGCGAAGTCTGAGCAGCCAATCTAGCAAGAGGAAACACTCAAATACTGCCTGACACAACCTCACACCTCACAATTAAGCACACGCAGAGGAGAGGCCAGGTGCCGAAACACGTACAAAGGAAATTCACAAGAAGTCCATACCTGTTGTGCAAGTCGTAAACAGATAAACTGCCTTTTTTTAATTGTTGTGGTTTAGCAAAAGCTCAAACTGTGAAACTGCAGCACACAACAGTTTATCATTTGTGTTTGTGTTGCTCTTCAGTTAATACACTGCAGCATCTGCCAAGATGTTGTGTGTAGAAAAAAAAGTCACAATTTCAATCTGCAATGTCTTCATGTCATCTCTAATAAACAATGAGAAGACAGAATAAGAATTTGTTGAGCAACACAGACTAAATATGTGTGACCTTGACCTTCATGTTATATGTCTCTGCTTTCTGCATGCAAGGTTTACAGATGAGTAGTATGAACGGTGTGTTTTTTGCACCAGTGGGACTGCAGAGAAGAAAGAGCATGAAGTTACAGAAAAAACTGAGAGATTTGAAGAAAGGGTGGGATAAAAACTCAAAAAGAGGGAGCAGAGGAAAGGAAGAGCACAAGGAGAAGGTCAAGAATTTAGGTTGAGCCTTACAGTCTATTCTCTGTATGCCCTTAGGGTGTCTGAACTGCTGCGAAAATCCTGTTGAGCAACATGTTGATGCATGGGGTGTTGCTAAATAGCAGTGGTGGTTTGTCCTGTGTTCATGTGCAGAAGATCTCCACTGGGTGCTGTTCACATGAGGGTAACAAAGTTCTTGTCCTCCAGTGTGAATGCTATGCAAGAATCCCTGCAGCTGTAGAATTGGATGCAGGTGCAGATTATATATTGAATTTAGGGCACTGAATTCGTATTAAATGTTTTAAGTCTTGATAGAAATTACTCATAAACAACCAGGAAAAAGTTCTGAGTGCTTTACATTATTGAAGGAATTGAACTGCAAAGACACACTGTATAACATGATATACAGCTGCATTCGACACCCCTTTACATAAGTGTATTGGCAAAATGTACAAACTTTCAGTTGTTTTCAGTGAACAAATCAGATATTAATATATTTAAATAACTCAGCACAGCTAATGTGTTTTTTCCAAATTCAACACAAAATGCAATGACTGCTGCAGTCTCACCATTGTTCAGGTCCCCGAACAGAGTCACTCACATTTGCAGAAATTTGTAAATCAGGTATTGTCTCAAACAAACCTGATCACCTTGAGAGAACATCTCAAATACTTTTCTTTTATGCTTTTATGCGTTAAGTTTGGCTGCATGTTAGAAATATGTCAAAGTCAAAATAATTACTGGCTTTCACAAAAAGAAAAAAATATACAAAAAGGTTGTGGAGGTACTGAATGTTCCTAGAAATACCACCAGAAGCAAAGTTCACAAGTTCAAAGCTAGAGAAATAAGAGCTACACTACATGGATGTGACAGAATAAGGAAGCTATCAAGAGCTGCAACCTTTGCTTCCTTTGGCACTGGAAACCTGGAGAATGTGGAAAACAAGATGGATTCATTCAAGTATCAGGATATCCTAGAAGATAAGGCTGTTACGCTGTGTGAGGAAGCTGTGGCTTGGGCGTCATTGGACCTTCCAACAGGACAGTAATACCAAGCAAACTAAAGTCTACTGAGAATTGGCTGCAGAAGAAGTCCTGGAAGGAGTGACCATCACGATCACCTGATTGAACCCCATATTCCCCATATCCCCCCAATTGTGGGATATGAAGGAAGTGGTTGCAGCACACAAACTCAAGAACAGCAGTTCAATGAAGGCTGTCATCCATGAGGAATCAGCTAAGATTCCTCCGGAACCTAATTTAAAAAGGAGATGAATGAGTTTGAGTACAACAGTAACATGTCAATCAAGTTTGTCTCACGTGACATCCAGAAGGTCAAACCTCCCTTAATTTGAGCATAGGGAACTGAACTACAGCAAATAAAAATGATATACCTAACTAGAGGCAATGTTAATGTGCTGGATTTGAAACTATGCCTGTGCCAGGCTTGCTCAGTTCACAGACAGTTGGTCTAGTTGTCCTGACAAAAAGTCATAAACATGTGTGAGTCCCCCGGGGATAAAGATCAAGCTTTGCCTTTCATCTCTGCATGTTGCTGATTCCACCTGTGGTTCAGGTTTAGTCCCTTCAGTGTTTGTCAGACTCCACCTGTCTCAACAGAGTTGATACAGGGTGATGGATGTGGGCTTAAGTGTTAGACTGAAAACCAAATTATTCAACATTAATACTTTTGCGCAGAGCAGGACAAGGTTACACGTCTTAAAGATGCTTACCTTAAGCTGTCACATTGTGGACAATAAAATTTCTAATAAACTAAACTGGAAAAAAAAATTTGCCAGGAAATCCAGCAGCATCCTGTTGCTAACACAGCTCTCTGTTTTATGTCATTATTTTATGGGTGTGGAGCAAAGTTTATAGGGATAGTGAAAGATTTAGAAAAGTTGTTTCATTTGCTGTTGACCTGCACAGACATCCGTCTTGTCATCAAACTGACTGCAGGATCATTTAAAGAAAGATTTTAAAGAGACATTTTTCTAATTCAGTGGCTGTCAGAGATCAATGATGCTTCCAATGTGTAGTTAATGGGAAAATAGACAGGGTAGGAAAGTGTTAACCAAGCAGGGATGACATGGTTGCATACCAGACCAAGCTAGAATCAACCAGAAACAGCAAGAACACGATGGTTGTGTAGCATCATTAATGATCTGGAAAACAAGGAGGATGAACAGAGTGCTATTTATAGTGGGGAGCTAATGGCTGACCTAAGAACACCTGTACAGGAAGGTAAGTAATGGCCAGTGGACATTTTCAAAGCAAACAGTTGTCACAGAAAGAAAATCACAGGTTTGTCGCAGTGTCTCAGGACTGTGTAACAGTGGGCCAGGAGGCAGCACCCTGAAACCAAAGCAGGTAATTGAAGTTCAGTCATTATTCATTTATTATTTACACCTGTGCTCTTCCTACTGTGACATGTCAAAAGACCTAAGTCCTCAAACGGGAAGGAGAAGTGCAGATATCACCATGGCGAGATTAGTATCACTTAAATTTCTTTAATTAAGCATGTATTTGCTGCTCATCATAAATACCTCTGTAAATACTCACTGTGCGTCTGTGGTCGCGAGCGCTGCTAATGGGATGAAGCAGTGTGAGGGTTCATTCTGCCTATAAACCAATAAATCGGTTGCGTTTGCTCCTGCAGTAACTTGCAACACTGGAGCTTGACCTTACAGAAAAGGTACCTGTATGAATATCTGTTACTTGTTTCAATTAAAAAATGTTCTACCCTAATGCTGCTGTCTTAATATTTCACAGCAGTGAATATAAAAGTCAGCTAGGGGAACAGTTTATGAAGTAGTGCATACAGCTGCAGTTGTATGCCATAGTTTCTGTAAGTTATTTATTGGCTTAAAGTTGTATTTAAATGACATTTTAGTTTGTTTATGTGTTATTGTCACTGTGCATTCAGTGCCTCGCCTCTTAACCTACTTTCAAGTCTTTTTTTAAAAATTCCCTTTGACACATTTTGTGCTTCTTGTACTGTGTGACTTTTCAGTGACCATCCTTATCCTAGTTTTTGTTTCTCTTTCATTATTTTACCCCGGCACTCTTATAGCGGGTTCCTATGATTTCACATGTGATTATGCCGTGTAAAAAAGCTCATTCAGTCTTTTATAAAACATGTTCACACAAAGGTTTGGAAGATCAAGTGGAAAAGCAGTAGGCTCCAATAAACAATAAAGAGATAAAATACGATAAAATAAAGGCTTCAGAGCCAGATTCTCTGCAGTGTCCAAATCACTCAGTTGCTCTGCCCTGCTCTGGTTTCATAAAACACAGATGGTGTTTTAATGCATTCTAATGGGACATAATGAGTTCACTGCTTCAAGAGTTTTTACACCAGCAAGCTTGGCTTCTATTTAATCTCTGTTTAAATGCTACACACACGCGCACAATCACAGTTTAAGAAATCACACAGCCTCATTTTTGAGAAAGCTCAACTGACTAACATTAATGCCTAGAGGCTAACCCTGTCTAACCCCAACCCCTTCTAACTCAGTAAATAATCTTTGCAGAGTCACTGTCAGCAGTTAGATATCAACGTTTTCTTTCCTCATCAAACTTATGAATTCATGATGAACAAGAAAAACACAGAACTCACATTTACCACATTACAAATTAAGAAGCATGTGACACCTCCTCACTTGCAGATTCAATTTTAATCAAAATGTAACTGCCACGATCTTTAAAGTCAGTGAATGGACAGATAGAGAAGCAGCATACTATTAACCTCCAGTCATTAGGGCCATCAAATCAAAAACACAGGTCATTCTGAAAAATACAGGAACACATGGACGTCTGATTCTCCACAGAAATGACACCATCATGTCCCACCTCCAGTTTCCAGACAAACCAGGATGTGGTCTGTCGCCAGAGAGCTTCATGTGCTGTCCAGATAACACTTTCTTGGAACAGTCAGTGCTGATATTCTGTCTTACTGTATCAAATGACAAGACAGATCTGCAGCAAAATTAGTCTCATACCATGGACATAAGAATAAGGGATTGCATTTTATCCCACAGATTACAACACGTTTCTCATATTCCATACAGTGTGTGACATTTGAAATCACTGTGAGAAGGTCACATATGTCAGGTACACGCTGTCGATTGCATGTCAAGACTAACTGAAAAAACAGAAAAGATTGTTACCACTTTCGAAAAGATTACCATGACACCTGATCCCATGCTCACCTTAAAAAGAAGAAGAAAACATCACATGTCAGGTGCTCATGTGGCCCAGCTGACCTTGTTAATTCCTGCCATCTCCTCTCCACTGTGCTCTATCTAATATCTAGCATGTAAGAAAATACTAAAAATGACAAAGACACAGGATATAGAGGAAGATATTAACTAACACAATGTCTGCCACAGTTTACCTGTGGCAAATTACACTGACAGGCAGACACCTGTCTACTGTATAATACATGCTGCATGTCAGGACGAAAACCAAGAAACAAAGTCCAATGAACTGTCAACCCTCCTAAAAACATCTAGGACACACTAGTGAACACCAAGCACTGCTCAGCACCTGACTGAAACATCCCTACGATGAAACGTGGAGGTGGCAGCATCACATTTATGGTCAGTACTCAGTTAAATACAGTCAAGTCTTTAAAGAAAACCTGCTGTGAAGTGCATGAAACCTGAGACTGGGTGTTGTCTCACCTGTCAGCATGATGACCAACACTAAAGAGCCGAGACAATGCTGAAGTAGCTGCAGACTGTCCTTGAGTGGCACCGTCAAAGCCCAGACTTGATCCTTATGGATGTGTGGAGATCTATGTTTTCACTTTCAAAATAAGAGAAACACTTGTCAGACTAAACGCGTGTTAGACTGCACTGGTTTTGTTGTTGATTTCTGAATTAGTGTTCAGAAAACTGCAGTCTGTTGCTGTAAGCTTTGCCATCAGACTGCAGTTGTGGACGTGGTACTGTCTCAGTGTGTGAAGATTGGCTCATGGTAAGGAGTCCGTGATGGTATTTGTCATTCAGCAGGCAGATGATTGACCTTGTCCTCACCGCAGGACTGCTATAATAGGCTGCTGAAGAGAAGGATAATTAAGTAAATTCTCCACCCTTGCAGGTAGACAGGTAGAGTCTGTCTGTCACTCAATAGATGACAGACAGACAGAGAAAGGAGAGAGAGACACAGAGAGAGAGAGAGAGAGAGAGAGAGAGAGAGAGGGAGAGGCGGTATCTACATAGCTTCAGTCCGCCCTCTTTCTCTGTAAGTCTCTACTCTACCGGTTGTTGTCGCTCTGTTCACATTGTTCCTCAGCTCTGGAGACTCTGCAACCTGACTCCCGCCAGCAGCACCGCTACCAGTACCTACTGGACGTTTTTCGCGGAGGTTGAATGAATTAAAATTACTTTTTCTCTGGATGGATACAAGCTGTCGTGCGCAATGACAACGGGAATCCGGCGACGTGAATGTGAGTACGACGCTGTGCCCTCACTCAGCTGTGTCTGCCCTCTCTCCTCTGTTGATCTTTACTATTTCGTTTTACGCACAGAGAGGAAGAAGCGTGAGTGACACTGTCACCTGCTAGAAAAAGCTATAATTCAGCTATTTGCGTTGTAGGGATGACTGAGCGCAAGCGGTGCATCCTGCAGCCTACATAACGTATTTTTAGTCTAGTTATTCAGCTATATCTTGTTATGTGCGGGTCCTTCTTGGAAATATATCTTTATCTACAGTGGTAATCATAATGCGAGTTAATACAGTTAGTTTTACACATAATTCAGTCTGTCTTTTAATCATTGGCAAAAATTTTAAATATCAAAAATGTATTACAGTTCTACAATAGCAAACAAAACACATACACATCAAATTTAAGATTTAGTCCTGGATGTAGGACCCACAGATCCATCTCCATAGTATTTATGGGTTTCCAGTCATTGTAAGGATTATTCCTGACAGGTGAATCTTTAGGGCAGTGTGTCAGCATATGCAGGAGCCATAATGTTCGGTCTCACATTGCTTCACTGTTTATGATCCACAGTAAATGAGCACAATGCTTAGTTTTCTCTTTCCTCTCAGTTTGAACTCGGCTTGCATTCTTTATCTGACATCTACTCCACTCGTCACACAGCAGGCTGCATTTTTCTACCATTAACTTGTTGCAAAACCAAGTCGAATTGCATTATTGAATGGAAAGCGAGCTGAGCTGGCAGGGTTGGCGTTGCTGTACAGTAGGCACTTGTGTGTCTGTCACAGCTCCAGGGCTTCTGACTGCAGAAAATAAATAAATCATGAAACTGAACAACTAAATCAGCTGTTTATGCCTCTGAACTTCTTCAATTTCAACTTTCTGGAAAAATAATAATAATTTTAGACAACAGATAGATCAGAGCTTTAGTGGCTTCGGATGATATTTTTGTGGTGAAACGAGCTGGAAGCTTGGTGGACTTGCTCATTTACTGCCAAGATTTTGTTGAATTTTTGGAATTTAGTCATTGTGTATGTCTGAGATTTTTACTTCTGCCAATGGAGTACGAGGAAGGATCAGTTTTCAACCCTCAGTCTGTCTGTCAGTGTGATATCTCAAAAATAAACAGGCATGGCTGCAAGACAGAGAACAGATGTCCTAAGATGAGAATATGAGAATATGGTGTTTTTCCAGATTTGTATTTCCTTAAAACGTAATGGCATCATAGCAGATGTACTGTATTCACTTCCTCATAATGTTTCATATCTTTCTGACAAGAACCTGATAATAAACAAACACCAGGAGGTTTTCAAGCTGTACTGAAGCTACAGCTTTAATAGGTTTGAGCTGTAGTGCAAATAGTCTTCATGCTTTCAGGCTTGCACAGATAGACTGACTCAAAAATACGCCTATGAGTTTCTAAAATGTCTTTGAGGGATTTTTTCCTGGGTAGTCTAATGTGTTTTTCTCAATTTGTTAAAAAAAATTAGGAAAAAGAAGTGCAGCCTGCAACTGTAAGGAGAAAAATCAAATTATAGATTCCTGTTTAGTGTGATGGATTATCTCATCATATGGAAATTGATTTTTGTGCTGTGCAAGAATAAATGGCAAGTTTCAAGGTTTCCTCCCTAAGAAATATTTAAAAGATTAAAGTTTATTTATTATATTAGATCATTTCTGGCTTAAAAATATCTCTTATTTTGATGCATGCTACAAAAATATATCCACTACATTGTAAGACTGTTTTATGTGATCGAGCAGATGATGATGTCTCACTTCACTTCAGACAGAGAGACAGAGACAGTGATCTCTGGGAACGCATCATGTTTCACTGAACTGCAGGGAAATGTTTGAGCAGGTCTAATGGTCTTTTTAGTAAACTGCTGGGACATTAAACCCTGTGTTCTTCCCACAGAATTCCTACTTTCAACTCCGTGTTTTAATATGAAATTTACTCATCAATTTCCTTTCCCTGTGCGTGTACTATTTCTTCTGCTTCCGTCATTTCACCTGCCTCTCTCAACCTCCTGTGAAGACAGTTGAGTCATCTTGTTATCCCTTTGCCTCTGCTCTACCCCTGTGGTTGCAATTTCCATCTTTTAACTCGTTACACTGGCAGCAAAACCACAAATAAAAATGATAAGTAAAAAAGACAAGAACAAACAAATGTATGATACAATTAATAAATCAGTAGTATCTCTGCCTCGCTTTCCCTGTCACCCTAAAGTAAACCGTCTTCTCTTCTTCCTCAAGTCACAACATCCAGCCGTCTCTTGTCTCTTGTACTGAATAATTTCTGACTTCATAGAAAAGATCTGTACAGTTTTAGCTCTGACCTTGAAGGCAGGAGGATGACTGTGGTTAGCTAAAAGCCCGTCTTTATTTACCTGCCAGACCCTTTGTTCAATCTCCAACCAACCAGACACACTCACATGAATACTCGACCTCTAACTCCTTCAGCCCTGACACAGATAGATCTATTTCCTCCCTCTTTGTTCACCAAGGTCTCTGCTTTTTTTCATCTTTAATCAATCAATCAATCAGTCAGTCAGTCAGTCATTATAGAAGCTTCAGATATCCTTGACTTCTCATGTCATACCACCAGCCAGCAGGTTAAAGGTCCCACTTGTCTTGTGTATTAGGTATTGCACAATCTCATACATGGTTTTGCAAAAAAATTTGATCAGCAAAGAAAATTCAAGAGTGGGATATGAGACAAGAAGAAAAGAAAAAAATGACAAAATGAAAAAAATGTGATTATGTTTTTTTTAATTTAAAGTTCACTGGAAAAATGAGCTGAGAGTCAAGTAGGGTGAAAGAGAGGACAAGAGGAGAGAAGGGCAGCAGGAGACAGGCTAGAGACAAGAGAAGGGTGATAGATGGAAGGGAGAGGACAAGAGGATATAAAAAGAAGTTCAGAGGAGGGTGAATGTGAAAGAGAGCAGTGATGGTGTAATTGCTCTCCGGAGTAGTTCTGATAAGCAGCACTTAAGAGCCTCTGTGGTTAAGTAATCACTATGATTAAGGTCCAGAACAGCTACAGTTGTACAGTGCCATGCTAACAGTGAGTCTGACTGGAGACTCGACACCTGCTGGACATTATCACACTGTACAGTGCTGGAACATAATGCAACACTGATGCTCTATAAAAACCACAGATTCTGACCATGGTCTATAGATAATGTTTGTGGAACAATGTTCAGTCAGTACAATTACAAATTTGCTCTGAAATGTAGTTTAATTCTTTTTACATTACATTTGCACATCAGGTGATTTACATGTTCAGGTACAGTGTGTAGAGTGATTCAGGCACATTGCAACTTAACGAGATTTGTTCTTCCAAGAGTGATTGTCTATCAGCAGCGAGAGGGTGTTCTGGTTTATTTCTCTATTTCTACCATTTCACCCTTCCCTTATATCCAGAGGATTCTCTACTCTGCTCCATAACGGATGTATGGGCAGCAAACTACTGAAGTGTGAATAAGAAAAACGATGTATGAGAACAGGCTGCCCACGAAATGAGATACTTTGTCACCTGCCAGAGGCAACATCAGAAATAAGCTTCAGATTTCAGTCAGTATTATGTCCTGAGACTAAGTCTGCAGTTTACCCCCTTTAGCCAATTCGATTTAATGTTGCATTAAGCTATTTTTGACTACAAAGGGGTAGAAAACAAGCTCAATGTTGACACACAAGATATTGTTAGAGAAACGAGATTATTTTGTACAAAAGAGACCCACACATATGGTTAGTATTAGGTCTGTTTTATTATTGTATATGATACAATACTACAATACAATATACAATGCAATATAATAATCATCTGCATTTGCTGAACATTAAAAAAAACTGTGTTTTACTTGTGTTCCTTGATTTTTATGTAGCCTATAATTTATGAAACATTATTTTAAAATTGTTTACAACACCAGTCAAATTGTAGGACACACAGAGGTTATGTTTTTCATAAAAAGATACATGTCTCCAAGTATGTTACCATCGCTGAAAAGGGTTTTCTAATGTTTAGTAACATTAGAAAGATCACAACATGCCAGTGGAAGACAGTACTAATGTTTGCTTATTTGAGGTCTCTATACATTTATGTAAATAATATTTTCCAGTTGTTTCCAGCTACTATAGTCATTACAATATTAATAATGTTTGCACTGTGTTTCTGAGCAGTTATATGTTATAAAGTCAACTTTTTCTTTCCAAAACAGTCATTTCTATGTGTTTTTGACTTTGATTGATCACTAATATGATAAACATTGATTGTTGCAACTTTAATTCCTGTTTTTCACTTCATAGCAGTTGTGAACAGTTATCTACACATAACATTAAACCATATAAATAAGTGATTTAATATTAAGTCTGCGGTAACAGCGAATGTTAAAACGTTAGTGAGAAGTGGTGGAGTAATACGTCTAGCAGGGAAGTTATCAGCACTTAATCAGAACGTCGACAAACAGGCCAATCTACTTGAACTAATAATTTCTGTCCAGTTCAGTCTGACAAACATCAGCCCGCAGCTTCACAGCGCGCCTAATTGGATAATTGTTCAGAAAATGCTGAGGGGTGTCACAATTCAGATCCCTTAATTAGAGGGATGACTCACAAGTGAAGGTGACAGTGGTTTGAGTCACACACACCCTCCTCCAGACAAGTCCAGAACAGTTGGATGCTAAATGTAGCCACACCATAAATTGGAGGCCTTTTTTTTGTGTGTGTGTGTGAAGGTGTGTTTCATTGTGTGCGACTCAGCTTTCATTTACCCAGAGCCAGGAGTTTATTTGCGTCGGCAACAACTAGCTGTGCCTTGTTTTGCTGTCATAGTGAAAAGACAATTATTTATGTGCCTGTTAATGAGTTCCAGTTAACGCTGATCTGTTTTACTTTGAAACTCCTGTTTTGTTTTCCTTTTTTTTTTTTACTTCCTGTCCTCAAGATGATGCTGCACTTACTATTCCACCACTTATTTCCAGTGTGCTGCCATAGTTAACTGCTGATCAGTGATGCAACATTTTAATGCCTCACTTCACTGTGGTGAATTACAAGCCATTTTTTTTCTTATTACAAGTCAAAGGGTGAGGAATTAAAAGAGCTTTAGTCAGCATCGTTAGAGCATCAGGTCAGAAACTAAAATGAATGTAGTAGTATTTAGTTCTGTCAACTTTCCCTCTAATGTCAAGTCATGACAAACTTTTATATGAATGTAGGTTAATAGAAAAATAGGAAGAAAGTAGAAGACTAAGCCTCGGTGAAACCAGGCATCAGGCATAAAACTGCTTGTTTTAGAGAAAAGGTTCCATGAAGTGATGTTATTACTTATGTAATATGTTGTATTAACAGTAAGGAGTCAATCTTAAGTGTTGAAAACCTTGACATGACTGTATTAGTTGTGCCTTTTAGTTACACCCACTAATTCAACATGAGATCACCACTGAAGATGAGCTGTTTTCTAATAACAGTATGTAAAAGCTTTCCTGGAAGTTCAGCTGCTTGTCTCATGGCATCCTCCAGGCTGAAACATGCCCAGCGAAAAACTGATTCATGTAACAATTGAGACTGATATTATTAACAATTATGAACTGAATCACAAAGTAAAAACTTCAGTTTATATGATAGCGTTGTCTCTAAGTATCTCTAAGCAGACTGTGTTGTTGGCATTGTAGATTTTAAGGCGGTGTCATATTGAGCATGAGCTGATTTTGGCACAGTTGCTTACCAAGCTAATGGAAAGATGGGAGTGGACACAAATGGAATGAAAATGTCAAAGTACAAAAAATCAGACCCATTCAGTTCACAAGAAATTCACTTGAAATAGATCTGAAATAGATTCACTTGAATAAGATGTGAATTTTGTAAAGCTGGACACAATCAGACACAGATGGAGCATTGACGCTTGGGCTGTCACTTCTTAAAATTAAAATATCTTTTTTTTTTGTCCATGCAGAAGCTGTTTGAAAAGGTGACTTTGCAGATTTTTTACTTCCCTTCTATGGTTTTAGTTTGGGGGAGTACAACTATGTAAACTTAAACTAGAATACTTTAAACTACAGTACATCCTCTGTACTATGAGCAACCAGATGATATCATCTGAACTGAAAACGCCTACTGGCTTTTTTAGCTACAGCTAGATAGATATTTAAATATATGAAAGCCAGAGGAGTGTGTACTAACACACTTGTACCTCTCAAATTAGAGCCATTGCATGCAGGTTGAAAAACAGTGAGGACAGACAATTTCTAATGTTGTCAGCTTGTTCACGCGGACGGTAGCTCTGCTCTTGGGATTGTTAGTCTTTTGCATAGAACCTGAGGGTGTTCAAATGCGCAGTGGCCTAGCAAAATGATGCATCATCCACCAGAAATGTTGAAAACTTTGATTACTTACAAAATAAAAAATACTTGCTGCGGTGATAGCTTTCTGGAACTTTCCGGTCTTTAAACACTTTCATTTATCACTAAATGGAGACTGGGATTTTTTAGTGTGAATTTCAGTGTGCGGACACTCCTTAACATAAACTGCTACCACACTTTTCCTAACACAGTGGAAGTTATTGTTAGCTGGTGCATTTCTCAAATGGATAAAAGAGATCCTGGTATCAACAAAGTTTGGAGACCTTCCTAGAACATTTCAAATCACCCCTCCAGTCTAACGCACTGGAGCTTATCTGCGTGTGTCAATGAAATGACACACAGCTGATGGTCTGCAGACCCAGGGGGAGATTTAAACAAAAGAAAGAGTGCGCAGACTCTGTGCTTGGGTGCTTCCGCGTTGTTCTAACTGATGACAGTCTGACTCTGCTTCTAAATGCACCCAGGACGTGATGAGGTCACTCCTGTCTGCCTGTAAACAGCGTTAGTCCGTTTGGACCCATTCACACACACACACTCAAACAGATGTCTCCAGTGTGGAGACGAAAGCACCTGTGGCCGCCATTAGCACGGTTTCAGATGGTCGATAACCATCTCACCCTCTCTCTGTTTGCCTTCCTTTTTTCTTTCCCATTAAACCTCTATCTCTCCATCTAGTCTTCGCTTTCATTTTACTATGCCTTATTTTCCTTTTTTCTTCTTTCGTATTCTATTTTCTTCTGTATCATGTTTGTCTTGTTTCCTGTTTCTGCTCACATTTTCCAGCTCTTCTTTCATTTTGAGTCTTTCCCCTCTCCTCCCACTATCTCCCTGAATCTAAATTTACCCCTTTCCTCTGCCCACTTGGCTGCCACCTATTTCTATCTCTCTATCTCTTATTTCCAGTGTGGTTTCATTGTCTTTTCTTTCCCTTGATCAATAATTTTCTTCTAATTGCTCTCTCTCTTATTTCTTTCTCCCATCTCTCCTGATTGCTCACAGTGCTCACAGTAATCTGCCACTCACTATTGTGTTCGCTGCTAAAGAGCCTTCAGCCTTCCTTTACCTTGAGCTTTTGCAGGTGTCCAGTGGTGGGTGTATTTGTTTCTCTTTGGCTATAATCAGGTTTCTTCATATTGTTTGAAGGCAGTGTACATGCCAATTCCAACTTCCTGGTGGCTAGTGTGAATCCAAAATCTAAATACTTACAGATGATAAGATGAAATTATCAGGCTCACAACAGCAGTAATAATAAGTAACATGCATTTATGCAGTGAAAACCAGGCTGTGTATATCGATATGCATGTCAACTACATAAAAGACAAATGTAAATAGCATTTATCTGGCTGTAGGACCGCCCACTGTGCTGAAAACTTTCCACTTTGTGGCTGAAAGTCACCAACAGCAGAGCTTACCATGTGCCACAAGCAGCAGAGAAACTACTAGAGTATGCTCTGAACTTTATTATGCAGCGCAAAGAGGCATGTTTTGATGGCAACTACCTTGTGACATATCCATACACAGTTGAGGATAAATAATTTGCTATAATTATTGTAAGAAACAGTTTGCAGAGACTGAAACAGCGCTTGGGCTATAACCGGACTATCAACACATAATAATATATATATAATATATATACATATGTAATAAGAATTACTAATATGAGTGGGTGAAATCTTATAGTATGGATGCAGTAGAATGTGGAAAATGTGCATATGCATGCACATGTACAGATGGCTTGAGCCAGTACAAGGTTACATTGGCTAGGAGTCAGGGTATACCCTTGACAGGTTGGCATTGTATCAAAGGCCTGCTAAGAAAAACAGAATTTACTCCAGATGAAAGGTGGACATGTCCTTTCTTAAAGGCTGTCATATAACGAACACCATAAAGGTCATTAACAGTGTTTGCATGCACAAAAGTAAACAGATTAGGGAATTTGAGAATGAGTTTATGTGTAAGCTGGCTAATGTGGTCGCCCATTGACTCTGCAGTTCGCAGCCCGACTCCTCCTGGCCATTTGTTGAAGTGCTGCCGAACAACAAATAGAAGCCCCAAAATATGACGTCTCTTTCATCTAGTTAAGAAATCAGCTTACTCAAGAAATCCAATTGTAGCCAGGTTTCATAAGTGCATGTAAATGCACTGATTGTTGCTGGAGGGAAACAACAGCTGTGGCTGGTGTTCTCCTGTTGAAAACCTAATTGGAGTTGACATTTATATTAACTTTTTACTCCGGAGGCTCTGTATTCTGCATGTTCTCCTCTAAACAAGACAAGAGTAACTTCAGCGCATGTTTAACAATCTAATGAAGGAAAACTCAGAGGTTTTCTGTTTTGTATACATGAATTGTATACAACATTATGGTCCATTTGCATTAGCAGTAATTCATTTCTCACTGCTGCTTTCAGTTATAATTTTTCAGTTTTTAAGTTGAAACTGTCAGAAATGTGATAATTTAACTACATGTGCATTATTAGGTGGAGTGGTGGAGTCATACTGGAGTACGCTAAGAGGTGTCTCTAATGTTTTGGCCTCCTTATTTACATCAATGAAATAACAGAGAACATTAGAGGCACCTCTTAATATAACATACTCCAGTACAACAGTGACCTTAATAATTTCTGACTGTTTTTAACCTAAAAAGGAAAAATGTAAAAATGATACCTTTGCAAATGTAGAATTTGCAAAGTCATGGCAGAGCTTTTGTATTGGATTGCATTTGATTGTACAGGTGGTCATAATATTAAGCCTGACCGGTATATATTCAACCAGCAAAACACTGGATGGATTTTAATCATGAAGCAGCCACTCAAAATGCAGTATGTTCATCTGCATGAATATCACTGACCGTGTTTATTAATCAAAAATTTATCTACAAAACAAGAATGGTATTTTTTTATTAAGTAGTTTTTAATATTGCAAGTTAGTAATGGAAGCAGAGGAGCATGAACTGTGTAACACTTTCATGGGTATGTGAATTCCCAAAATTGGACCCAGAATGTAGCCAGACTAGGAGAGTGAAGGTTTAGGAGGTTTATTGTAAATTTGACAGTGTAAAGCAGGATACAGGATGAGTAGGTGAGCAGGACCCAGAAACGGAGTAGGTGAGTAGGAACGGGAACCGGGTACAGAGCAGGTGAGTAGGGGCTTGGGGTCAGGAGCAGATGAATGAAACCAGATGCAGGTGTGAGATGACTGGGACCGAAGACCGTTGAGTGCAGGGCTGGAATCCAAAGCTGCTGAATGCAGAGCTGGGGAGTGCAGAACTGGAACCTGGAGCTGGTGAGAGCAGAGCTGGCGAGTAAAGACTGGAGACTGTAGCTGTCGAGTGAATACTAGAGACAGGTAAGTGAAGAAACAACTTAGCAAAAAACAAAATTAAGTCCAGAAACTCAGATTTGAAAAAATAAACAATGGTCCAGACAACAACTCAGAGTAGCAGGAGCAACAACAGACAAATCAGCAACTAGAGTGTGAGGTGAAGCAGGTTATAAAGGGAGTGGTGATTACTGAACTGCAGCTGGGAGTGATTTATACACCAGGGTAATAGTGCAGGCTACCAGGACAAGACTAGTAAATGAGGTTGAGTTAACGACCAGAGTGAAACAGGAAGAGGGTGAAAACAGGAAATGACCATGAAAGGAGAGGAGTAGAGAGTTGGTGAAAACTAAGAGAAAACAGCGAAGAACACAGACAAGGTAGAAACTGAAATTAATTGGTGATTATAAAAGGGATGATTAGCCTAGAAAGAGGGAGAAGGAAACAGGTGAATGAGAGAACAGATAGGTAGTGGACAGGTGTGCATAATTGGGCTGATTAGTGAGTGACAGTGTGTGTGTGTGTGTGAGTGTGTGTATATATGTGTGCCAAGAGGAAACTGGAGGGTGTGGCCAGATGAACAGGGTGAGTTTATGTGTGTGAGAATATGGTGTATGTTAGTGTGTGTCAGGAAGCATGGTAAGGAGAAGAGAAACAAGAGAAAAAGAATCAGAGAAAAGATAAATGGGGTGAAAACTGAAACAACCAGGTAACCAGGGCACGGATCGTGACAAACACAGCAGTGGCCAGTGAAAATGAAATGAGAAAAAAAGTGATGATAATGATATGGTGCATGCTCTTCCTTTGGTTGCAATCCCTTTATAATGGCAGCATTTTTCCTGTAAGCATACTCTCTACTGTAAAGCATAATACATTTTAAAGATGAATGTCTCATCTAGTCAGTTTATTTTTGCTGTAATTATGTAATATATTTTCGATGGCAGCAGGCAGTGCTCATGACTTAACCTCATTGCTCTGACCGCCAGCTATTGCCTTCACCAAGCCGACAGAGAAGCCTGTTTGTTTTTTAATGGAATTCAAAATAAACAATAATATTAAATCATACCTGCTGAAAGTAATTTTGTTTTACAGAGGCTGTTACTATTCTGCAGAGAAGAGAATTCAAGTTTTCCTTTGTTTGTTCAGGTTTCTTCTTCTCGCTTGAATCGATTTTTAGTACCTCTAGAACCAGCAGCATAAACATGATGCTTCATATCATATTTGCTGGCTGTGCCATGTTTAGCGTGTATTACATTGTGATACCACGAGATAAACACATATACACTTATAACAAGTAACAGGATTCTATAATTTGGATTGCAGGTCTTGCAGGAAAACATGTGTGACTTATTATTTATAATTAATGTAAAACTATATATAAA
This sequence comes from Helostoma temminkii, assembly GCA_900302695.1. NCBI lineage: Eukaryota > Metazoa > Chordata > Actinopteri > Anabantiformes > Helostomatidae > Helostoma > Helostoma temminkii. Next base: position 16,006 of record OMLM01000203.1, on the reverse strand, counting down.
CTACATCAAGATCACAGATGTAAGGTTTTCATCACAACTGTTCTCCCTTTTTAACCTATTCACCCTTTTCTTTTCTATACTTGGTCACACTATGCTGAATGTGCTTGTATGTATGTTTTGATATAGATTCTATAATAGGTTCTTAAATCATGTCAGTATTTTGTACATGTGAATAGTGAGATATGTGATAAAATGCGAGTTACTTGGATTTCCTGTTGTTCCATGTTTCTAATCTACATTTATGATGAAATCACAAAAATTTTTCACACTTGCATCTGAGATATTTCTAAATGGTTTTAAATCAACACGTTCTTTTAATAATTCTATGATATGTCTCCAAAAATGTGTCTTGTATTTCATCAGAGGAAAAACGTGTTCAGTTTGAAATATTATATAATATTAATATTAAGGAACTGTTTGGTCAATTGTGATTTGGTTAATCAGTACTATGGTATCTCGTGCTCTTGGCTCTTCACTATCTTTACTATGTTCCATACACTATAAACCAGTTTAACAGTCTCAGCCTCACATATCTAGAGTACGGTTTGAATGTCGAATATTTAACTGCAATGTTTAATCTATCTACAAATGTTTTCTAGCAGCCAGGAGTGTAGCTGACATTAAGTGGAAACATTTTTTATTTTCACTCAACATGTCGCTCAACATGACTGACCAGAATAGAACTGACCAATTAGATAAGAGGAGACAAAACAAGGGTGGTGCAGGAAGCAGCCACAGTGCCACCGAGCTCACACACACACATTCTTAGACTAATGATTACATACTACTCTATGTTCATATAGTTTTGTTTACATAATATGCGATAAACAAAAACCTAAAACCTACTCAACTTAGTAATTTGGGAGATTAATATTGTTTTTTTATATACTTAATATTGGGTCCTTATTATGATAACTAATAGGAATCATTATTGCAACATAAATGTTAAATCACTTCCAACCAAGGCTGCAATGACTGATTGTTTTTTTTAGTCAGTTTATCTATTTTTATTAGAGCAATGGTTATTTTTTTAATCTGTTGGTTATTTTTTGATTAGTAGAGTAATACTTTGGTTGCCTTACCAATAAATAATAATCATAACTAGTGAATTTACTGTTTATTTTAACATAAAAATCGATAAATGAAGGAATCATTTCAAAGTTTCACTAAATCCTACATTTAGCTTGGCTAGTGCTGATTGACATCATGAAATGTGCACATATTATTTATCTGCAAAAGGTTCCTTACACCCACATACAGCACAAAGTTAACGGGAACCAATATTATTTAGTTTTGTAGGTGTAGCTCCCAAACACACTTTTGCTCTTAAACCTTTGCACTTTTTATTCAAAAATGTTGCATGTGCATATTGTTGGCAGCCATTCTAGTATAGTCCTTTCCGTCAGTGCACATAGTCTCACACGCTCACCCATCCACAGATACTCTCGGCTCAACGGAAATTCAATAATATGCATACTCCCTCTCTGTGCCTCTCACACACATACACATACGGTCCCCTGTGGGCTCAGTCTGACAAGCTGCACCTTAGAAATTAGCAGAGCTCAAACTGCTGACACTTCACATCTAAACCTCCACTTGAATATCATTTTTCTGAGGTCTAGTGAGCTGTCGTGCACCAGCATGTTGCAGAATATGTCAGGCAAGCCATGCATTAGATAATTGTGGAAGGGAAATAGTCATATGTAACAGTCAGGTTTGGCTCTGATCCGACACAGTCATGACATTATTTTTGCCAAGGTCAAATATAAATCATTCCACATCTTGTCAACAGTCACATCAAGTCTCATCACACCACATTAGTTGCATTTTGAATTTTTCACATGTGAATCCAAGTACTGCTTGCCATGATCACATGTGACTTATTTGTGGGAATCAGTTTGGAATGATCCTCTGGTTTTTATTAGAGCAAAACAATGTATTCTATTTTAAGCTACAAACACCAATAAAAAAAAGACCCAATCCCACACTACCCACTGGATCAAAACTAAAATGTCCCATATATGTAGACTGGTTATATAGTTAGATTTGTATTTCTCAAGATGCATTGCAAATACTTTACTCTGGACCAGGACACAGGTCCTCAGCTAAACAGACTTGAGTATCATACATCACGGCTTGTGTGGTAGCTCCTGCAGAAAGGGAAGAAGTTGCGTCACTACACATACACACCAATACACAAAGAGCTTCATTCATTTCTTCTACAGTAACAAGCTCTGGTGATCTGATCAGAGCCAAATTAGGTTTGTCCAATAAAGCTCTATGCGGGAAATATGACAGGAAAATGTGGCATTTTTATTGAAGTCATTAATTCTCCCTACATGGCGTCAGGTTGAGCCTATGAGGGCTTTGAAACAAGTACGGGCTACACGGCCAACCAAGCATGAAATGAACAGTCAGGATTAAGTACCTACAACTTTTCCTTTCTCTCTCTGCCTAAGGTTCTGCACTGCGGGTGTCTTTCCTTTATGTGTTCTTTGAATCATTCCTTTTCTTCCACGGCACTCTAGTCTTAATACTGTGAGTGTACAGATGGAGCCGTGCTGCTGTGCTCTTCTTGCTCTTCTTTGTGTGGACACCTCTCTCCATTTTTAGGCCTTCATTGTAAACAGTAGAGAGATGAGAAGGTCAACAAATAGGTCTTATACTGTGAGGATTTCCCTGGCTGGACATAATAACTAAGCTAATGGGCTCCAAACGCTCACTGCCTACAAACCTAGCAGACTTTCTAATCATCTGTGACACGCTGAGTGCTAAGTCCCTATTGTCAAGCCTGACAAACACCTTTTACACATATTTCTGTAGAGGCCATCCTTTTTCAGCAGGTTCGGGCTGCCCCAGGAAGAAGGCCAGTTATCAGCAAAACCAAAACCTGCTCACTACAGTGATGAGCCAGCCAGTGTTTCAGTAAAGTAAGCCTGCAGTGCTTCTCATCATTACACTGCACAGGTGAGAGGCCAGACACAGTTAATCAATCACAACTCATCTTTTTGCGAAGTCAGACATCCTAGATTGGCTATCGTTTCTATCTGCTTTATCCCAATGTTATCAGTGGCAAAGCAGGTGGAGCTTGCCTGGGATCTCTCTCCTCTCTCCTGGCTCAAGAGCAAATAGTGACGGTAACATTGTGTGTGATGGACCTGCTATTAGCAGGCTTTGTTTAACCATGCCAGTGTGGAGAAAAGAGGCTTGCAGGCCATGAGAACTAATAAACACAATCCTCTGCATCCCTAACAACAGAAGCATGTGGGTAGTTCTGGAAATTACCAAGCTGGGAGGACAGGATCGTAACCAGTGATGGTGACCGTGCAGACAACAGCGCTGCGCGACGGTGTTGTGGTTGAAAGGGAATGTCTGCGTAATGTGTGGTTTTAATGCAGCAGGGCATTGGTCTGTAACATTTCTGGACTGTAACTGGGAGGGTGACTTGAAGAACATCGTCATTGTGTGTTTACATATCTTAGTGCTGCAGTGGTCATAGGTCAGGTAGACAGTGTGCATGTTTGTATTTGAAAATAATTTCACCAGTCTGTCTAAAAACTTTTTTGGGAAGTAAAATTAAGACATTTGACTCTCCCATTTGACAATATATCATACAGACACACCGAGCCTGTTTTGAATTTGTGTCCTACACATATTTGCATCTGATTCACTTTCTATTGATGAGGTACACTGAGCTTCATCCTCTGGGCATGTGTTGGTCATCTTAGTACTTTGAAAATCAAATTTAATTTGCATTATAAAAGTGTGTGGGCTCTGGTCTGATGATTGATTTTTGCATTTTTTGCTGTTTTTGTATTCTCAGCTTTGTTGTGAATAAGAAAGGAACAGAGACCTAACATGATGTTAAAGTAACCTTTAGTTCATACTTCATATGGTATATTATTAGATGAATATTCAGCTGCTGTAATTGTCTCAGAAATGAGAGACTGTGAGCAAAAGGAGAGAAAGAAATAATATATGGTCATATAAGATATTTTGTGGTGATACAAAGCTGCTTTATTTGTGTCCAGTACAATGTCAGTGAATATACTATTCATTACCATGCTCCCTTTGTTACACTATGCCTTTGTATAACTGTAAACAGGTGGTAAATGCAAATGGAGCTGGTTGATGGAGTTTAGGCTTCCTTGAGCTTGATATAGAAGCAGGAAGTGAGATAGATGAAAGAGGCACTAACTTCTGGGTTTGTATTGTACATTGTAGAGGGGCATGTAGTATGCACTAAGTTACCCAGTCCAGATCTGCAGTGTAAATTCCTGAAATATTTCTCACAGTGACTCATGTGACAGACCGGGAAGGAAAAACCTTTCAAGTCTGAAACAGGGGAAGGTATAAATCTGAAAAAATCATCGAAAAGTTTTGGAAACTGAAGTTCCAGCATAGTTTCACAGTTTCAGTAGACAACACTTAATGTTCATTTTCGTCTCACACACACACATATACAGGTGAGACAGCCACATGATAACACTGTGGGTCTTTAGGCCTCAGTCTCCTGACTCAGCTCAGCTGCTGATGACTGACTGGAAGCTGTAATCATGTGGTTCCTCTCGCTTGTTGTTCTCTGCTGCTCTCAGCAGCAATGTCATCTTGTTTAACATGTATTGTGGTGATAGACACGATGTTTCGCCAGCACTATAGGAGCAAAACATCCTATCCTGATTATTATTTTCACTGATACTGTAGTTGTGTAACATGTTGTTTAAGTGCGACCTGTTGTTTCTCAGATTATTATTAACAAACTACTAACATAATAAGGACATGTTGTTAATTTACATAAATTGAAACATTCTTAAATGTGCCCCGTTGTAACTTTGTGAGTGCAGTCAGTGCCACTGGAAACTGGAGTCAGATTCCTTGTATGTACAGTTAATTACCATAGTATTATTCACACATGCACACACACACATCTCACACTCTGTTGCAGTCACCTTGCTCAGACTAGTGCAGGTCGATATGACACATGGTGTGCAACAATGTCCTGCTGAGCTTTACAAATATGACAGAAGTGAGACTCTATGACAGATATGTTCTGGCTTGATCTTATGGCATACAGTGACTGCTGCACTGCACTGACTCACACTCTGCAGGGCCATTGAAGTCAGATGCCATAGTAGTGCATTTTACTGCAAAGATATTACAGCTGTTTGGGACTGACCCTGTATAATAATACAGTCTGGTTGTTTGGTCCAGATATACCCAGTCATCTTCACTGTAACCTAATCTGAAGTCATCGTCTGTTGTGACTCACCTGTAAAAGGATTAGGCTTTTGATGAATTGTTGTAATACCGGTGACCCTGGGCAGCAGCCATGCTGCTGGTGACAACTGTCTGTCAGCACTTCCTGTAACAGAGGGTTTGAACAAAGTGCTGAGCAGATTATGGAAAGTGCACAATATAATATTATGTATGATTAACTGTGAAAAACATAAAAACTACAAGAACCTTTTTTTTTGAGAATTACAGATTATGTCTCTCAGTTTTAGGTCCCAGTGTCCTCATTACACAGCAAACTGATGCCTCTGTGAAGTATGATCAGTTCATCTCATAACGGTCGTAAGCAGAAGTAGCTTTAGCCGCCGATTCATTACATTTTGCACATGTAACCAAAGCTCTGACCACTTCCACAGCGCAGGTGGCCTACATTCTGTTCTTTCCTTTCAGGAAATGTTATTTCATGTAATACCAACCACAGAACCAACTGCTGTTGCCATGCGGCTTTTGTGAAGACTCAGTGTGATTGGTTGTCTTAAAAACTGAGGGGATGTAAAAGGTGAGGATGAATCAAAGTAACTTAATAAGAAGAGGAGGTAGCAGTCTCGTGAGTAGTAGAGTAGTAACAGCCCTTTGCAACAACACAAGTATTCACTGTAACATGTCAAGTAATATTATTTATTATTTGATCTGAAAACTATTTGTGACTTTACCAAATATGAAATGTATTTTAAATTCTCATACAGTGTGTGCACATGGTTTATCACCTACCCAAAACCATCATTAATGTTATAATACATGTGTGTGTTAGCAGCAGGATTATTGTTATTGTAGCAGATACTGAAATACTGCTTGACTATATGCATATCCTCTGAAGAGGTAATGAAGGCAGGAGGACTATATTAGTGTTAGTATTACAGTGGTTAGAGGATTAGTGAACGTGGTAGCATAACTGACATTAGTGTAATTTTATTAGAAGTCTGACAGTACTAACTGTATTTGTACTGATTTGTAAAATGGTTTACAGCTGGTGTTGTCATCAGTGACCCTCTGCAGCTGCAGTCCTGCACCACCCGGTCATTTGTCTCTGTGTAACATGAGCGCTGGTATTACAGCTGCTGGCCTGCATCCATGTGACACAGCAGAAATGTCTGAGCTCCCCACAGATGTTGTGTTTGTGCCAGCAAACCAAATGGGCCAATGCTGTGACTATCACAGGACTGTCTCTTTATCAGACCTCAAGCAAGCCACTTGTGAAGGCCAGAAAACAGAACATGCACAAACTCATGGCAGACCTGCCTGAGGACTTATGATGCATCAAATCTTATTTGTACTAGTCTACATGGTAAAATTTGGTGCTGATTTTATGTTTTAGTTAATTATTCCCCTTTTCCTTTATTTGGCTTTATCAACTAACAGAAATTAAGATGAGAAATGTACTTTTTTTTGCACACTTTCATCTGATATGACTTTTATGTCCTTTTTGCACTACTGTAACTATTAAGGAAAAAACTCACCTAAACCTAATTTTAATTGATGACTTTCTATTTCTGTCCAAACTCTCCAGCAGATTGAGTCACATAGTTGTCATATAGGGTTTAATTTACCAAGAACCCCCACAAATGCTCACTCTGCATAATACATGCCTCTAATATGGACAAGCACAGTTAGACAACATGTATTTTACAACACGACACACTTAATTCTTTTCAAGTTTAATACGACAAAATACAGTTACAGTTGGATTGTTCTGTAGGATCTTTGGGAGTCGCATCCTGAAGAGCACAGCTGTGGATGTTATGGTGCATTACTTCCTTCTCTAAGGGACTGGGCCCTGTGAAAAGATAAAATACAAACAACAGCCATCTGGATGCTGCCAACAACATGTTTTGTTATTTGAAGCATTTAAAAGTCAAATTTGAAATACAACGGGCCTCTTTCACAGAGCATTCTCAAGAAGAAATTTCTTTTTAAAACGCTCTTATGCACAAAGTTTCTGATATTCATGTTTTCTTAATTGTAATAAAATGTGGGATTTATTCTTAGGTCTTAGATTCTTAGGACAAAATCGATTCACACTAAAGACCACTCTTACACATTGCTGGCATCTCTGTGCAAAATAACTGGTTACCGCATTTTCACCGATTGTTGTGAATTTAATATTGTATAATATTAAAGAACCTAAATTACAATCATATCTTTTCTCATTCATGTTTTTCAACTAATTAATTTCACAACTTTACAAAGCAATATAGTCTTTATAAAATTAATGCAACTAAAAATGATGCTTATTGTTCACTTAATGCAGCAGTGTATAGGCCTCAAAACTCCAATGAGTCTGGTGTGTTCCTTTTTGATTTCTGTGATTCCTCTGTGTGCACCTGCAGACATTTACTGAACCTATGCAAGGAACAAGGACAATGGGATTCATCAATAAAAGTACGAAGGTGCAAGCGAATCTGCAGTTTAAGAACATGCATACAGAGTTTTCTTAATAACAAAAGACAAAAAACTTAACTCTGAGAACAAACTGAAGATATTGGTGAATAATAAACATCTACACCTACACCTTTATTTAATGGAGACTTCATACAGACATGTTTAGCGTAAACTGTGTTGTGACTAGAAAGAGAAAATCCTCATTTTTTCTTTGAAATGACAGTTTGGTTTCAGCCAGTTTGAGCTTCTATCGTGTAAAACCCCAAACAAGATTTTAGTGGATTTGGCTAATCTTTTCAAATTAACTCAATTTAAATATGATGACTACTCTTTTGACTTGGCAGGATGAGTTTAATTAACAAACCTATGTTCACTCAACTAATAAAAATGACATTTCTAAAGGAAGAAGCACATTGGCAAACTTCCCAGCATGCATTGTCTGAGGGGCTATTTAAATATGTCACTAAACATTCATTTGCATTTAATATGACACACAGGAAATTTATACGGCACATATTTCCTTGTACTTTGTATGTCCTGTCTAATATAAACTCATATCAGATGGATTTGCAGTTTGTTGATGTTACCTACTTTCTGCTTTACCATTTAACGTCAATCTTTTTTTTGTTTTGTTTTTTGTTTTGTTTTATTGCTCTCTATCTCTAACTGTTCTTCTTCTTTATCAGTTTCTTCATTCTTCTCTTTCAGTATTTCATTTTCTACAGACATCCCAGCTTTCTAACTTCTGCTCTGGTCAGTGAATACAAAGGAAAGAAGTTCCCCTTCCTGCTTGTATTTTTAGGACAGATATCTGTTTTGACTCCTCAGCTTTTTAATGTGGTGCTTTAGTCAGTTTTAACTTCTTTGGTTTCTCTACAACGTTTATACAGTCCACCTTTAAGCTTAAACTGTAAGATGGTAGCTTCCTGTAGCTGTTTAATCGCAGGTCATTTAGTTTACATTAGCTGGTAAGAAATGTGAAAGGAAGAGGATAGTGATTAGAAGACCTTCCCAAAATGCTGAATTTGTTTAGCCCTAAAAGAGATTTAATTCCCTATGCAATTGAACAAATGGCAACAGAACACAATGTCTTCACTCTCTAAAAATGTCTTTACTCTGAAAGTTTAAATTTCATATTGGTCCTCACAAATCTAGAAGTGCAGCAGTGCTCCTCTTTCTGCTCTCCTGCTGTGTTTATTGTTGCGGGGTTCGACAGCATGATGCTGGGACTTTTCCCACCACACTTATGGGAGCTGACACCGAGCCATGCTCCCTCCTGTTTACAAGTTATTATGACAGTCAGGCCCCTCTGGGATGTCTGTCTCAAAGTCGGAGCCATGAGACCAGGAAACGCAGCCTGACTGTCATCTCTGGTGCTGTTGGCAATCATGGTGCATTGAACCATTGCTGTATTATACCAGTATTGTTGCTGTAACACCTCAGTATTCCCACAGGGATCATAAATGCTTTATCTAATCTAATCTCATGCTTTATCTTGATTGCTGTATCTGTATAGCTGGGAAAGTCTGTTATGAAGCTGTTAGAGACAGCACATTATCTTTTCCATAAGGGTTGTGACATATAACATGCAAAGAGTTAGACCAGAGCTGCATTTTTAGCACACTAATGCTGCTGTCTAAAACCCTGTAGCCAACCATGTGAATATTTGACTATATTTGACTACCTCTGCCTTTGTGCAACAAATAAGCAGTAGCCATGCAGATAGAGAGATTAATATTGAGATAATGACCGAGAAACAGAAAACTTTTTTTCGAAAGCTGTGCCTGAGGTTGTCTGATACTGCCCTACCAGTTACATGTGGGACAGATACTTGGATATGCGTAGCTTTAATTTCTAAAAGCGTGCACAACTGATGCAACAAATCCCTGCAGGCTATGCAGAGGTGGCAACATCAAGAAAGGCGATGGTGTGTCTCTGCTTGCATATTTTAAAAAAATTCCATTGCACTACTACACACTACACACTGAAGGGGCCTTTAAGGACAGCACATTACAAAATGGTGTATGGAATACATGTTTACAAAACACATATGCTTTCATTTAGGTTGAATCTCATTCTGACTCTATGCATCTCAACTTAAGATAAGAGTGATTAAAATCAGTGTAGGAGGGAGCGAGAGCGCAAACTTTAGAGAAGGTGGTCTATTGTAAACCCAGATCTAGATATAGACTGAAACAAAATCAATCCTTATTTATTAAATTTAGGTTATTTACTTGGGTAAAAATAGCTACAGATAAAACTCTGTGCCACACACGTTATTGACAGATAGTGCTCAAATTTCACTGGCCAGACTGACACAATGAGTGAGGCATGCAGTTATTATTACTGTAAATCAAATATATTAGATATAGACCAGACTAACTGCTTGTCTACAATACCCCGTGGAGCCTAAGTAACACAAAGCAGCTGCAGTCCAAAGTGTCTGTTGTTGAGTCACACTGTAAATTCAAATGTTGCATTTATGCAACCAAATACATAATCAATGATACAAAAAGTCTAATTAAAATCTAAAAGGGGCTGCAGTTACACACAGTAGAACCTGATTACATTTGAAGCTCATTTGTCTTCACGTCAGATTTGCCACCTTAAAGTAAAGACAGGGTGCACAGAGCAATACACACTCTGCTATTTTTGTGATTTGGCTGAACAGTGTGAGCATACACAAACCTATACGAAGCTTAAATTATACTGGTGAGGTGGCATGCTGGCCCACTGAATGTCATTTAAACAATAAGAGAAAGTAACTTTTCATATTGTGTATACAGTCCGTGTGACTTTTGTGGAAATGATAATCATCTGGCTTGAGTTATGATAAAGAAAGAAAAGGCTCTGTAGGGAAAACAATATGTACTTCAAACCATCTGTGCTTTCAGTGAGAACTGTGGAGGTGGCTGCATCCTTCTGTCAGTTGTTGCCGGTGTTAACATCATCAGCCGTTCCTTCTCTTCTTTAGCCAAACTCCCTTTGCTGTTTGCTGCCAACAAACAACACATGATCTTATCACAAGTTAATTTAAAATAACCAGTTTCAGCTTAACAGCATTAGTATTCTTTTCTGAGAAACTAAAATTACACCAGATTGCTGCTCACTACATAAAAGTATGGTGACTGGTAGAAATTCAGTGAGGAGAAATTATCAGCTAAAGGAGATGATTTTTAAAATCTCTTGGAAAAGCACTATTGTACAAATGATCCCTTATGCAGACATAATTAGTTAGAGAATTCATTTTAAGTGAAATTTCTTTGTTTTTGATGATATTTATTGACCATCTGAGTAGACAAAAGTGACTATATTTATTGACAGTGACATTTACATTATTAAATAAGCCAGTTTAATGGAACAATGTGCGTAATTTGGATGTTGAATATGTACTCAGGGTTGCATAAAAAGCAATAATCATTGAGACATTTGAGACACATTGTTAAACATTGTAAACTGCATCTCCTATCCTGTAATTACAGTGTTTGACACAGTTAGTTTTATGGCTGTCTCATCCGATGACATAGAGACCTGGACACTAAAAACTATTTGGGCTTTTCAGAGATTTTAGTCACTACCACCATTATTGTGATACCATAACACTTTGATAATAAAGGTTTCTGGAAAAGATGGAAATATGATGCTTTGGGAGTGGAGCTCTCCCTGTTGTCTTTGTTTCTGTGCAGAACATGTGTCTAATTTTATTCATTTCTGCTTAGACCTTCAAATTTGTCCTCAAATATTCCTACAATAGATTTTTTCTTTTACCCTTTTTTGTAGAGATGTCAGTCTGATCCAAGAGAAAATTGCAAGTCTAGGGGGTTGCCATTTGGTGAAATCACTATCAGCTCTGAGCATTAACAACATTCATCCACAAGTACAGCACCCTTAAAAAGTATGCATTTGTTTTTTTGACAATAAATTACACTATGTAAATGTAATACAAAACAACACTCCAACTGAAAGTCAGTGAATATACTTTGGAGTATACTTACATGCAAAATTAATTAATGGAAAAACAAATATCACCTAGTGCAGGACATCCTCATAAACTCAGTGAAGAGGGAGAAAGGGATAGGTTACACACGTGACTCCTCTGACGGAGATTCAAGGTTCCACTGTTAATATGCAAAAGTCTGCTGTACATACAGCAACTGTTGGCTGGCTCCTTCTTTTTACATGCACTGTAGTTTGCTCAGGTTCCCACGAGGAAACTGCCAGGCTCAGCTGGGTATATTCAGCAGAGCATATAGACCCAAAACGGAATATTAATTTAACGCAAATGACGATAGCAAAATAAATAGCACTGCAGGTTTCTCCCACTCACTCACATTTACTTTCCAAGTTCTTGGTTTGTTGGAATGTAAATTGGCAGGTTTGTGTCTGACATCCAGTGGAAATATGTGAATGTGTTGTTCCCTAATGTGTAATATATTGTTTGTTTTACTTGTCATGGTCTGGGTCAGTGACCTCTTAATTTATTTCATTCAGAAAATAGATTTTTTTTAATCTGATGAAGTGGGAGACTAAAAGAAATAGTGAATTCATGCCTAATTAGTTTCCAGAGTTTAAACGGTTTTATCTGGTACAAAGCCATCTAAATTGTACATACAGAAGGTGGTACAGGGTGGGTTTAAATGGGTCTATAGCCGCTCCAAGAATTACAGTAGCCTCACCAATAAATTATCTGATATGTGTCATACAAAATCATGTTTCTTTTAGGGCTGCATCTATTTATTATTTGTTCAGTTATTCAAACTGTACATTTTTTAATTGATACAATTGGTTACTTTTAATTAGTTGATTAATTATTTGGTTAAATGCCAAAAATGATTGTTTGGCAATGAGGGAACCCTTTAAAAGTTGAACTTATGAAACAAAAGTTGCTCTGCAGAAAACTCTTGTTTACTACGTTCTACCATTGTGGGGCAAATGCAACCTTTTAGTCTATTGTCTTTTAGGCATTTCTGAA